>JNEY01000140.1:0-12357 GCA_020875895.1 Aphelenchus avenae | reverse complement strand
ATCTCCGTCGTCGATGTCGTCGATCTCCAGAAGTCGCCGCAGAAGGCTGAAGTTGACGTAGAAGTCGACGTCTTTGTCGATAAAATGGTTGCTGCAAACGCAATGACCAGGATAACGACGTGGAAATTGACGTTCCCGTCGACGATATCGTCAATCTCCAGAAGTCGCTCCAGAAGCTCGATAACCGGAATCTGACCCCATATCCGGACTCAGCGATCCCGAAAACCCCCTAGGACCCAAAATCACGGCTCAAAACGCACGGGAAAGCCTAGAACTGAAAAGCGTGACAGACGGACAAGATGCTCTCGATTATTATATAGGATAGGATCTCTTCTTTCCTGAAGACTGAACCTTTTATTGACCAAAAAGGGCAAAACGTCTATGTCGTCAGTGCAATTCGTACATGTCAGATGATGTTCTAAAGGAAGGACACATCCTCATAATGAATCCACAAAGTGCCGGTCAGGGTTGCTCCGAAACCGACCCCCTGACCAAAACCGGAACTCATCTCCTCTCGAAACCGAGACAAAATTTCTCAAGTCCAGTAGCGTAAATAGGGGGCCTATGGGCCCAGGCTCCCCCGCCGCTGGCCGAAGCCCACGACGCGGGTAGGCGGACCAAGGCAACTATAAATCTTCGACGAATTTTTGCCACATGAGTTCCAAAATTCCGGTCGGCGCCTGCGGCGGGCGGGCTATCTATTGTGAAACCCCTCTAAAATCGCCGATTTTTTTACGTCAAGATGCCAGTTTTTCAATGAATTTTTTTGCCACGAAGACCAAATATCGCTCCGGCGGCGCCTGGGGCGGATTAAGTTTATGTGAAATCCCTCCACGACCACGGATTTTTAACGTTAAAATGGTCAAAAATCCAAGGATAGTCTTTCTTGCGTAATTTAGCTTCCATATAGGAAGTACAAGCAACTGTGGACGCAACTGATAAGTCCAAGGCTTGCGACTTCTGGACGACATGGTCAGACCTTCGAAACGTGCTTCAGTGCGACAAGAGACGCCACGTTACGGAGGAGGACACAGTCTCACAGTCGATGTCGAGGTATGTTCCAAATTAATCCCAAGTACGTTTTAAGAAACATTTAAGGTAAGTTTATCGCTAAGACAGTAAGTTTTATAAGGGACCCTGACATTTTCCCGCGTGCACGTTTGTTGTCGCTCCGGCCCGGACAGTACCGCGATTTTCTTCATTCGTCAGCTTTGCGACTTCAAAAGTCGCTTTGACCCCAAAAATCGGCACTGACCAACAGAATTTAGCCCTGCATACGTGCCTGATGGCAATATACGGTTCCTCTGTTCGCGTTTGTAAATTTACAAGGATCTTTTTAGCGAAATGGCCAGTGCCTTTTTGGACGTCATCAAGGCATACGAGCCTGCAACCTTGGACCTCATCAAAGCATACAAGGCTGCGTCTGATAGCAATAAACGGTTCCTCGATTTACGTTTGTAAATATTCAAAGTTATTTTAGCGAAATGCGCAGTGGCGTCTGGGACTTCATGAAAGCGGACGACGCTTTGAACCGCACGATAGTGGACCGCTGGAAAGCCGGCGACGCCTTGGACCGCATCAAAAAAGTACGACTAGCGAACTCAGCATTTTGCTTGAAGACGAGGCATAAATTTTCAGGAGATTATCGTGAAGACTCTCGTGAAGTGGACGGGTGCGTCAGGGATATCCATGACGGTTTCTAAGGTCTACAACAGTTTTATGGAGTGGTACGGGGAAAGACACGACGGGATGCAACAGTTACACGACTTCGGGGAGTACGTGGTCGCCTTTTTTGAGGTACGCTTGCGGCAAGTAACATGAACTAGATATCCTTTTTCCCAGACAGCGAACGCGTTATTCGAGAGCATACCTCCTCCGCCCTGGCACAACGTCTTGTGCCAGGACAACGACACTTGGCACAACTACAGCGGATTTGTAGTCGGTCTACGTTTCCTCTTGTCGCTGGCCAGAGTTACCTACACACATTACCGACAACAGTAAGCGTCTTCTTCGAACGGCCCTAAGGCTAAAACAAGTCAGCGATTTAGAGTAAGTTCAAGGCTGCATTTCATACCAACAAAACACCTTGCAACAATGCACGTAAGTGAATGAAGCTTTTATTTCCGTTAACATCTTCACAGACGCTACTACAGGAGCACGTACGCAAAGCGGCCGCTGACTTGGTAACTTCCCAATACGCCGAGATCGTTGCCGAGCTACAGCGCTGCAACCCCTGTACCTTTGTACCAAATGAGGCAAACCTTAGGTCGTAGTTGTTCTTTTGTGTCAAGCCGTGAAAGGAAATAAACTACCGCGAATCTTCGTAAGCCTACAATCTAGTAGCCATTTAACGTAGTCTTTAGCGTCACGTGACGCCGCCTCAGACCCTCCGTGGCATCTTTCCGAGGCCCCCTAGCCTCCCACCTCCCCCCCTGAGAGCGCTTGGCATTTCCTGGACGCTCCCTAAGCGACGACCAATGTCGCTCTCGGATATGACGACAACGGTCAGTTCGAAAAAACCTAACAAACGGTGAGAGCCAATCGAAAAGTGAAGCGCTGTAGCTGTTCTTCAATCCTATGTACTTTTTAGAGTTAAGTACACGCGCCCTTTTAAAATTTGTTCCTCCTTACACAACGTGGCTCGGCAATTTCTACCGTCTTCTTCCGTGTTGTCCCACCAGTACGGTCACACTTCCCGGCATCTAGAACTTTTACCGACGAAAACCTGCACTTTTGCGCGATGCGCGAACCGTAATGCGTGACGTAGTTGGTCGCTGTGCGCGACCGTCGGCGAGGGTGTTTACCGACGACGTTCAGGAATGAGGAAACCCGGGCGAGAACCGGCGAGACTGTTTACAATCGCGTTGAATGTTTTGTTTAGACGCACGGCCCGCATGTCGGGAACTTTGTACAGCATGTTTACCTGAACCATAACTAATTCGGGAAACCCCGGAAACAGAGCAATATGTCAATAAACAAGCATATTTATGCATAACAGCACGTCTCAAGGGTGACGTCTTCGTGATCGGTTTAGAGCCAAAATTAGAACGTCTGCGATGACTTCGGCCAAACACAGACTTCGTTTGTATTACAGAACAACAAGACGATACTAACGTTGAAAAATGGATATTGCGCAGAGACCGCATGCCGATTGCGACGATCATCGAAGCCCCCCCCCCCGTTTTGACCTATTTCAGGTACGGGAGCACGGTATGTAAGAGGTAAGTACGACACGCAGTACCGTACAGCGTCATAAAACGCCGTTTTTATGCCGTTTCGTGCCGTATTATAGCGTAAGCGGCACGGCATTTTTGTCTCACTTTAGTACGGTACGGCGGGAGTCAGTACGGCACGACGTACAGGTACGTACCTGTACCTTAGCCGGGGAGGGGGGAGGGGGGTCCGCATTGTCTCTAGTTGCAAGCTACTTGCCATCTGCTGATTTCTGCCCTCCGAATTCCGAGCTTGATGGGTAAGTGTCCATATTCTGCAACTTTTCCGATGCAGAGCGAACATTTGCCTACCGCCCTGAAAGCAGGTCAGGTCACCGTGCTTTGTTCAGCCCGCATTTAGACGGAGTTAACTACCGATTATAGCACCCTTTCCGTCAAACAATGACAACCCTCGTCGCAGTTTTCACCGGGGTCTAAATGGGCTCGCCACACCATGACCCAGGACTAAGGCACGCTGATCTGCTCGCATTCACGTGTTGGCCCTTCCGAAAGCGGAAGTAGTCAAACCAGTCGTTTTCACAATGCCTAGCGTACTTCCTTCTTGTCCTTATGACGGTACGCCACAGCCGTGACATGCCCGCTTACGAAACATGACGAATGCGCACTCGCCGCATAACGTCAAAAATCGCACCGCATACTTCCCATTTCCGAGCCTTACAACACTCCCACGACGTGATACCGAAGTTGTGCGCGTGGTACTCGCCGTACTCGGCCGAGACTGCCGCCAGCCGCCCGCCGTCTCGGTGGGCGGGAACGCGGGTCTCGATTGGGAAAGAATAAAAGGGAAGAAGACTGCACCGTTTCCCAAACCAAAAACGTTTCCGCGTTCAAACGTCTTCTCGGAATCAACGAGTGGCTCCATTTTTCTCTGCCCAACAAAGCTATCCTCCTCTTCACTCAGTTCATCATGATCAGCATCATCCACCCACCGACCGAGATGCTCGAGTTCGCCCCGGCCAGCGGTTCTCGGCTTTCTCGCAGGCTCTGCGTAGAGAGGTAAGCATCGTCTGCTTTTCTTAGCCGGTAGCAGTGAGAATGACCAAAATTTCTTCATGCCTTTCGATCTAGTGAACCTTTACGTCGAATTAACAGTCCCTGATTTCCCATTTTCAGGCTCAGCAAAGCGAAGAAAGCTAACTGACGACTCTCTCGATGAGCCACATTTGCACAATGTCGTCGACTTTCGGACCTGAAACTGCGGCGACCACTTCGGCGGCATCCTCGAGCCATGCTATCCGCCGATCCCCGACCGCTATATGCTGTGTTCACGGCTGCAACGTCCGCTGCTACCTGCCACTACGTCGCTTCCGCCGTGCTCCAGCAACCAGCGCCTGCTGACAGCTACATAAACTGACTTCAAGACTACTTGGATCATACCCAGACCTTTGTACACCTTTGTATCTGTAGATATTGACCGCATATACGCATTGTTTGTAAAACGGCCGAATCAGTAAAAACGGAATTATTCATTCTCTCACTGACTTGATAATCTAGAACTCATAGCGTCTCGACCGTCAGGACGTTGCCCTTCGGATGCTACGCTAAACAGAACAGTGTCGTAGTTCGAGAATAGGCCCATATGCAAACGTATAGTGTCCTCAACGACCGAAAAACAACGGAAGGCGGTGTTGATGGATCTCAAAAATTCAGTAAAAGGCTTGTAAAGTTCCAGTCTGTACTTATTTGCTTAACATGCTAATCCATTTGCCTAAGATTGCCCATGCGGCTAAGCCACATCAACGTGCCTGTATGCATGAGGACACCGTAGGCTCCGCTTGGGTTCGTTGCCGATTATCGCACATCCTGATGTCCTCGGCGCTCCGTGCCCTCGTTTGGTTTGCTTAATACGTTCACCATTTTGCCTGGGACCGCCAAATGCGGCTAAGACACGTATTTCTTGGTTGCGGATATGAAATGGAAACGTTAGGCTACCTTTAGGGCACCATAGCTTCGGCTTATGTTCGCTGTCCGTTCATGCACGTTTTGTGTCCATGATGTCTCCGAGCCTCAGTTTGATCTGCTTACGGTGGTTGGCCGTTCGCTTGAGATAGCAAAATCGCTTTGACTATGAAAGGAAAGCTATAGACACAAGTATGTGAAGGTACCGTACGCCTGTTGACGTCCGTCGACCATTTGACTATGCGCCTTCTGTGGCGTCGATGACGTTCTCAAAGCGACGTGCACTGGGCGAATGAGAATAGTATACTCTTACTGATTTCGCCAACACGTCCCTCGTCGCCAGACTAAAAACGACTAACGTTAGCCTCCTGAGTGCTTTCTGCATGCTTCTGTGCAGATGATTTTAGTGTCCCTATTGCTTCGTTCCAGACGCGCCCTCGTACGACCTTCGGGCGGGTGGGAGCCGAAAATTCTCTCGGAAATTCAGCATTTATTTTGTGCAAATCAAAAGCGCACCGAAGCGGACGCCGTCCAGATCGCCCTGTGACGTACTTGGTCTCCTTCCGACCGTCGCCTTCTTCGTCCGCGATGTCCGCTGTGACGATGGGCGAACGAACGATGCTGGGAGACGACGGATCACATCGTCGCCGCCGCTTCGACGGATGCATGTCGCGAACATTTCCCCCTAATCTGTCTTTTCGTGTGTGTCTCCAGCCGAATGGCGGCGTGTATTTTTGGAATGACATGTGCCCGCGGCGGGCGCGCTCGTAATTCATCGAAACAAACAATGCGCGAACGGATGGTGGGGATTATTTTGGCCGAACGAAGCCGACAAAGCGCGCGAAGTATTCGCGTGAAACTGGCGTGGCCCGGTTCCGGCCCGCGCCTGTCACCCGAAGGAGGCGACGCGCGACTGACTTCACGCCGGACGCATGAGAATGTAGCGAGAGCGTACGCATCTTTGGGACCGTGATCACTGTCGTCGATTATGATTGGGACTTCGGACTGCGCTAAGTTCCACGACATTCCGAGTTCGGAAAAGGCGGACCTAGTGGATTTTGATCCCGGAACGTCGCAGGTCGCTAGCAGTCTGAAAGAGAACCCGATCTTTAACACAGGCAAGACTTGAAAAATGAAAGACGTTTTTACAGGTTCAAAAAAATCTGGTAAACATTAGTGAAGACGATACACGAGAATTTTGTCGAACCGGGCATAAATTGGTGCAAAGTCGCCTGGGTAACTGAAAAGTACTAGTTTTGAGCAGGCCTGTTCTGAATACAAAGATCTGGATCGCGATTTGCGAGCGCCTTAACCGAAAAAACGTCTAAATTGGATTGTCGATAGATCTTACTTGAACGTGCCCTACAAAGCCCTGGATTTTTCCCACGTGTTTAGATGCTAAATTTGGTGCAAACAACATTTGGCCCAAGTGATCTTTATCATTATTGTCAGCTCCCGCTTTGAAAGGGACTTTGTACCGTCGTTCCTGCCAATGATCGCCGGTTCCCGGCGGCGTATCATCTGAATTTTGATTCCTGATCAGCACTGTTTTGCACGTAAAATGGACGGGTGGAAGGAAGAGGTATTTGAGCCAGTCAAACTACAAGAATTCCATCCTGCGTGTTGCCAACTTGGTGAAGTATCAAATGACTTCAATGGAAATTCATTTCGTTTTCAGTTATTCAAAGACCTTTCGATTACTCAGCTGATTTACTACCGGAAACGAAGTGTGCAAAACGGGTGTTTTGCAGTGACTAACTTTCCGGAATGTTTAAAATCAACAAGAGAAGGCTATAAGCGTAACACGACTGGAGCCTTAACGACTTCCGTTTGCTGAGTCGTTTGCCATAGGACGTACCGAACGTGCGGTGACGTTATGAGTCCAGTAAGCACGCAGTTGCTGAGTCAGGGGTTTCGACCGTTAACGGTTAAATGCGACTTGGGAGCACGATCTGGTCAGGCAGGGATAATTCGATCAGCCGTTTTGGGGGGGGGGGAGGTTAGTATGGTACGGGCACCCACTCCAGCAAGGCAGCATGGTACGACTTCAGTTCCATGACTTTTATCCACATGTACAGTCCATATTGGGTCCTTACCATATTATGGCCCGTACTGGGCAGTACCCTACTCAAGTACTGACCGCAATATGGTACAGCAGTACGCTACGCGGCGAGGGGGTAGTAGGGTACGAGGTGGGTCACTACGGTACGGCTGCCTTGCCTGTCTTTAGGTAGGGATATGGCCGGACAAATGCGTACACTGTTTTTGGGCGCAAGTGACATGCTGCGTTCCTTATAGAATGAGCTCCATTTTAAGCAACGAGGCAGGTCCTAGGCTTTGTCAAAGCACATATGTTTCGGTTATTTCCCCTAGCATGAGCAGCTCATGAGCTTTGACCTGCATTTGAGAACAATCGGCTACCTAAATCAGGGCGCGACCGAACGTCGCCTCGAGCTATCCTCGGAACACACCAGAAGCTAAACCCTTCTGGGGCTACCCATGTTGTTTACGTCTAGCGAGCCCGTTCGCTTCACGTCATGCGGTTCGAAGACTGCCAAAGAGGAACTTGTTGGTGGTTGAATGTGATCTCGTCGTGTGCGTCGCAAACAAAACGTTCGAAAATATTACAATTTTGATCAACGAACGCGTGCGCGTCGCGCGTTCTGAAAAGGTGAGCGTCAAGCAAGTTTGAGCAGGAAGTGTCGTCGACTAACACGGGCGTCGGCAAAAGCGCATGCTAGCGCATAAAAGTACACGACGGTGATCTCTGCTGAAGTCGTCTAATCGTCACAGACCGTCGTTTTTGAGGTCACACAACGCGGAAGAAAATCCTTGAACATTCGATTCGACGTTAAGACGGCGTCTTTTCGAGATAGCCAGTCAGGAACAAACACTAAAATACTTAGGTATACTTTTGTCTAGGTCTCCTTCTGCATCGGCCATAAAGGAAACCGGGCTGTCTAAGAGGCTAGCATAAGTGACATCCATTGGAAGACAAAGGACTACTATTGTACGAACGTACGGTACATATTTAAGCTAAAATCCTGTGGGCTTAAAAGTCGCCTAGTCACATCCGGGATTTGTAGTTGACGAGCACGCAGCTGCATCGAGGCGATCAGAAGGTCGAAGGTGGTCGCCATTACTCGACTAGAACGGTTTCCTCCGCTCAACATTAATGATCGGCAACCGGAACCCGTACCCTACTTTGTGGCGTACTGACCCACCCCGAACCGTACTGCGTATCGTACTGATTCAGCAGCACCGCACTCCGTACCGGACAGTAGGGTACGGTACGGCAGCAGTAAGGACCGTAATACGGAACGGTACGGTGCTAGGTAGTATGGGACGTGCTAAATATGGAGAAAACTGGAGCCGTACCGTACTCCGTACCGGCAGACCCGACCCGTTCCTTGAGCCGTACTGTTCTGACCAACCCAGTTAAATTTGCTAGTGAGCTCATTGAACGTTACCTCGCTCCAGCAGTGGGTCCGATTCCAGGGCACTTGACCTGACTTGTATGTTGAAGGGGTAAAGTTTTGAAATATCACATACACCAAACGTTTCCCTATTGCCTTTTTCATCGAATTTCCTTGCCAACTTTCCGGACATTAATTAGCTCCATCGCTTTATTGCTTCACCGAAACCGTCGTTAGCGCAGCCACCCGACGTCCTTCCACCCCGCCACCACCCGCCGCCACCGTCGTGGGAAAGAATGCGCCCAAAGTTCCCACATTTCCCGTCGGGTAGACCGCCTTGGCGCGCTGCCAACACGATCCCACCGCCGCCGCCAACCGCAGCGCAGAGCAGCATGGTGCGGCGGCTGTCACAATCGCCGCCGGCGACGGACGGGAACCAAAAATGGACAGCGCGTCGCGCGCACGCCGCGCACCCGACTTCGGAAGAGCGAGACGGCGCTCTTCGAAAAAAACCAAGGGGAAGTTGAAAGTTGCAAAACGCGCCCGATTGCGGAGTGTGAGAGTGGCGGCCTGCGGAAAGAAGGTGGCGAACAGCTTCAAGAAAGTACACGCAGAACAGGGCTGAGCAGGCCCTAGTCGTGATCCTGCTCCTCGGGTACTGGGGGGTCTATTTCTTGGTCCTGTTCCTGACCATCTCGACTTTCGATGGCTCGTGGCGAGTCGTAGACGGACAGTATTTTGCATTGTTTTGCCCCATTTTGCTTCACAATGTCTACATATGATGGATGCAATCCCCTCGCCGTTTTTCGAGCGATACGCCTGCAATATACAGGAATTCCAAATGCGGTAAACGACGTACTGAGTACAAGTCGGAAGAGGAAGTGTGCATGCAGTCGGAAGAGCAAAGCAGTGAGCTTGCATGCACATTTTTCCCGTGGTATAAAGAAATTATTCTTTCGAATACGTACATACGATGCAAAATATATAAAAATATGTGGACAATGAACTTGTCGAAACTGACTAAGCTGGATCAGCTTTTGGTGAACGTTGTGCCGATTTTGCGGTTTTTGTCCCAAAATTTGAAGTTTTATACTACGAGTTTTTACGGGCCGCTACGGGGAGTATATCCGTATCGTAAGCCGTACTGGTCGACACTCGCCGTACCGTAAACCGTAGCCGTAATTATGGCTGTGGTTTACGGGTAGAAGGTCTTCGATGGGCCTAGACAACAACAGGCATGGCCTCCGACAATTGTACCGGTAGTGGCCTATTCTTCGGCCAAAAACGACCGCTTCCTTCCTCCTACCCGCCAATACGCTCTGCGACGTCGACGTCTCGAACACTCGCCACGCGCGAAAAAAATCGCTGCCATTGCGGGGGTCGGCGACGAGTCAGTCGCAGCATCACTCCGCGCCGGAGGAGGAGCCCTCGGCGACAAGCGCCGACGGCTATAAAAGCTTCCGCGCACGGTCGCGGAGGAGCGGGGAGTAGCACGCTTCCTTCCACCACCAGCAGCCAGCTTCATCTCCGTTCGCTAGCGGTAATCCCCATTGAAATCCCAGAAACTTGAAAGGGATTTCCCCGTTCGCTAGCGGCTGTCACGTCTTTCATCGGCTTCATCGTCTCATTCTACAGTCTTCTACCGTTTAAGCGGCTAAACTGCCAATTTCCTGTTCTACCTTGGTTCCGGTCTACGGTCTATACTGCCCATATAATCCAGCTGGGCTCGGCTAATCGCACGGCGGCGGTCACAATGATCAGCATAATCCATCCGCCAACGGAAATGCTTGAATTCGTGCCGGCCTCACGCGTGAACTTCCGCTCGGCCAACCTGACTGGGTAAGCCCGTTCTTTCGGCGGTCAACGCCATACAAAAGATGCTCCTTGATGGTACGAAAAAAACACGAAAATGTGCAAAATGGGCACTTTCGCCAACGTCTGTTCCGGGAAAGATGGGTTCTTGCCGTTACTCCGCGAAGACTAACTTTTCGCATAATGTATACGTTGACTTTGAGCATGAGTATGCATCCCTAAGAACGGAGATATAGCTCGTATGGTCTAAAGTATCGAACGAGTTTCCGTTAGGCACGTAGACGAGAGGCCGGTAATCGAAAGACTTAGTATGTCCTGAGGGATACCTTATTTTTGAAGGGTTTCTGAACTGTACCTGGCGAATGCATGAGTTTTTGGCTGAATGGCCATCGCCACCAGCTAAGCGATAAGCTTAAGCTTATTTCCGAGACATTCCTTGACGTTCATTTTCAGGATCCGACTGAGTGCTCGGAAAGCGTAGTGCACCTGATCTCTGCTACCACGCCGCCCGCCTCCGCCTGCGTCACAACAATCTGCGTCATTGTTCTCTGCTGCTGCACACAAATTCCCGAGCTTTCACCTTAAGCACCGGAAAAGTGCAAAGAGAGAGCGCGCTCGAAGAACCCCGACGTCAGCATTGAATGGGAGCCGGAAAGGCGGTGTCGTCAGCAGGCTACGAACAAACGACGCGTCGTCAAGAGCTACCCCAACATTCAGAGAGAACGATTAGGACCCACGTGAATTGCATTCACCTAGCCCGGTTGCTTCTGTATGTTGCTGACACAGCCCTGTCGGATCATAGGAAGTAAAACATGAAATACGTCCTTAATCGTCCTCGTTTTCCGTAGTGCTTACGCATTAACGTGGTGGAGTCATATACGGACATGACGAATCCAGAACTAAGGGTGGCTAAGAATCGACATTGGGACCGGAATCGGTGAGTAGAGGAATCGAAGCCGGTTTTAAATTTTGGAATCGGATGTGAAACGGTCACGACCCGAAAGCTGCCCAGCCCTAGACGGCAAAAAAAGTAGTAGGTATCCTGCGCCTGCTGACAGAGTCCCTGTACCTTCAAAAATGCAAATGCACGCATAAGCAATCGAAAGGCATAGAACCTTGCCTGTCATGCAAATGTTATGTGTTGTGAACCATATTTCAAAGACTTACAGGAATTCTTTGCATTATCCGAAGTACCATAGGCATCTTTCTGCAGGTAGCCTGGAAGCATACACCAGAGTTCTCGAAACGGACTATACTCTAGTGCTTTTTGCGGTGTACCATACTTTTTGTAGCCGGCTCTTAGAACATTCGTCCGAACTGGTGGTATCGTAATGCACTTTTACTTGTTGGGTGGCAGACGTAGACGGCGTATGACAGTTCGTTAGTTCGACGTCAGTAATGTCCCGAAATGATGGACGAATTTGTACGGAGGATTCACGAGCCTTTCGAAATGAACCATAGTGTTCTTGGGGCAATAGGTGGAAGGGGAGCGTCCAGAAATTGTGTTATCATAACAGGGCCTTTTTTGACCCCCCCCCCTCCCCCCGTAATCAAAATGTTATCAGGGGTCTGACCCCTCCTCCCCCCTCCCCCCTGTAATATTACACCTCAAAAATCGGGTTTTAAGCTGTCTAAAACTAGGTACCTTGTACGTATTAGTTTAGAAGCATGTTATTCGACATTCTGAAGCTTAAGGCATCGTTTAATGTGACACTTACATGAAACTTTTTTTTCATTTTTTTGCCTTGGTCCCCCCTTTGCTGTGTACGCTCAGGAAGCAAAATTTTTGCTCATTGTTTGAGCGAATACGACAATCTTCTTTCGGCCCGCCGCCAGGCGCCGCCCTGCGAAAAAATGGCCCCCTGATAGCAAAAATTTGACCAGAATTTGGCCATTTTGTGAACTTTCGAATGGAAAATTTGCAATATATAGTCAAATTTTGCTCTGGGCGGCGCCTAGCGGCGGGCCATTTTACCTAGTGCTGATAACGTTGTCAA
>JNEY01000139.1:278186-295741 GCA_020875895.1 Aphelenchus avenae | reverse complement strand
GTAATTTGCTTTAACTGATCATATTGGCCTCGGCTGATTAAGGTTAGGGTGACCGTCTGTCCTTCCGCGTAATATTTCTCGGCACTTTGTCTGAACCGCTGTAGGGAGAAAACCGTTTGCGATACCCCAATGCGTTACATCTTCAACGATCGTCGAATTGCTGCCATATCCGAACGGAAAAGTATGCGTCCAACGAAACAGCAATTTGAAAGCAATGAATAAAATGTTAACGAGAGAAAAATGATTTAAGACTGAAACGCACAAGACTGTCGACGCCGACAAATGTGCGGCGCAAGTGCGAACACCTTTGCAAATGGAGGATGTTTGTCGAATGCACTCTGACCCTGAATTGGCGCGCAGACTTAGGTCCTCTTCACGCGCGAGGCTTACCTCTCGGCGCAGATCGCGACAGCGGCGTGAGTGTGACCGATGCTAAGCATTTGCATCGCAAGCAAAGGAATAATTAGCCGTGGCCATTGACTTAGTGATTGCAGAAAAAAACAGCCAAAAAAAGCCATCAGGCATCAGACTCGATAGAATGCGCCGTAGCTTCGTCATGTCAGCAGTATTTCCACGCTTTCACCCTGCAAAGTGTCGCAATAGTAACCGAATGTCTTCGCAGGCTAGAAATATGACTAACGATGAACTACCGTATTTCCTCGAAAATCCCCCCCCCTCTCCTCTCCCCCTCACTCGCCCCTTGAAAAATTCCCCCTCTATACGGGTCCACGAAAAATAACTTCCCTCCCCGAATAGTCCCCCTCGAATAAGTCCCCTAAGTCCCCCGTTATCACAAGGTGCCTTGCTTTGGGGGACAAGTTACTACTCCATAACTGTATTCCATGTTTTCTAGGCATTTACGTCAAAGAAGCCTAAGCCTTCTAGTGGTAACGAGTATCTATCAAATGGTAAAAACTGGTTGTTCGTCCATCGTAGAAAATTGACGTCTTTCTTTTACCCGGCTACTGCAATAGACAGTCGTCATTTTTTCGATAGGGAAGGGTCATCAGGGACCGTGTCGTACGCCTTAAGTAGGCAACATGCCTTCTCCATTACTTGAAAGGGAGTCTTATTACGGTTTTGTCATTCCGCCATAGCCGTACGCAAGCACTGATAGGTGTCAGGGCCGGCGCTTTTGAAATTCGAACCGAATCCGAATCCGAAAGTCAAAAAATAAACCGAATCCGAACTTCGGAAAACGTACCGAATTTCCGAATCCGAATCCGAAGTTCGGTCCCAGCCCTGGAACATATCGAAGCAACTGCCGACGAATAGCACGCACTCGCTCCGCCGAGCGCACCACGAAGGCGAAGCTGGAATTCTTGCGTCGCATTCAGTCTCACTTGTTTGAATAGCCCTTCTTAGCGCTATTTGGACTTAGTCTGTTTAGTTGGCTGCGCCACGTCCATCTTCGTCATTCTCTCTTTTTGCTTAGCTTTGCCCTATCTTCGTCCTTGTTTGACTGAATCTTACGGTGCTGATTTTGCCTGCCCCACTTCTCTTGTTTTGCTAACTTGCCGCCATTTGCTTTTGCGACATGCTTGATGCGGTACGTATGGCTCTAATTTAATGCGTCTTGCTTCACTGGGGCAAAACGTGCGGTTAAATGGTTACTGCTACGGATACTCAAATGACCAGTACTCAATTTGCAATACTCAGCTGACCGATGTTCACTTGACTAGTAGCCTTGGAAGTTCAGCGTAAGTAATATGAGCCCACGTAAAAGATGGTCGAAAACCTGTATGAGGCGTCAAATAACATTCCATGGCGCAGCATAATGACCAGTAATTGATAAAAGAACCTTTGCACTAAGCGGTCCGCTTTGCACAAAAATGGAAAATGACCGGCTGAAGTCGTGCGCTCCGCCGCCAGGGCGCGGAACAAAATTTGGATTCAGGTAGTTAAAACCTGTTGTGTTTTAATCTTGTTATAGCCTCGGACGAAACAGTGGCGTAAGTGGAGAACAAGGGATCGCGATGGGGAGGGTACGCTGAACTGTGGCCCTTTATGCCATTGCGTCAGAATGAGGAAACCACCAACGGTAATGAGTGAATGTAGCTTCTTAATGCTCTACATAAGATGTTCCAAATTCCGAGCAAGGTCTGGCTTTGCACAATCTTCAAGGCGCTAGTGCTAAAACTAGAACAAGCGCCTTGGCTTTAATTTTGAGCGACGCTGACAAATGGCCGTCTTTCGAGCATTTGGGCAAGTACCCGGGTCTTGCGCCAGTTATCGTCAATGCCGTCAAAAACCTGGTCCTCTAGTCTGGTTCTGGTAGTTGGACGTTGCGGTCTCAGAAAGTTACTTTTCGGGATCCAAAATAATTTTCGCGATTCACATGACAAAACCGAATCTCACATTAATATCGCTCTGCTTCATTCAAAATGTCCCGATAGAGATCAGAAGAAATATGCGACAAAAAAATGTCAAAAAGGCAAAACCGTTTGGGTGAACACAAAAAAAAACGCCAGAAATAAGCTCAAAGCGCACCAAACTGACGATGTGGACGGACTGGCGGCGGCGCAAACGCGAATGCGTTCTTCGCGTGAAGGACGTTCGGCGCTGCGCGGCCTGCGTCGGAAGCGGAGGAAGGTCATCGACGTGGCTTATCGAGTCGAGATGGGGAGAATTTTTTCGGAACGGAACACCGTCCAGCTAAGATCGATCGGTTCAACCATGCCGTACACATGGCTTGAAGGCTTTTAGGCGTTAGCTGGAACCATAGTTTGATGCTTAGCGATTAAGCGACTTAAAAAGGCACTATCCTGAGTAACTGCAAGTATACCCGTTACTCTGTCACGTGGCAAGTCTCCTAACTATGAGCTTTAACAAACTACAATAACTGCCCAAACATCTCTGTTATTTTCACAAGTGCCTTTTCACTTCGAGCGCAAAACCGTTAACCCGCCACTTCGACAGACATTTCTGTGATACCATTTCGTTCATTCCGTGACGTCATTGCCACTGAAGCGCCCATTAGTATGGATGCAAGCACTGAATCATCAGAAACAGGAAAAATCCTCAAAATTCTGTTTTTTTATTGAAAGAAGAACCAGGCGTCCTGCGGACGCCTTTTGTGAGATGACTTTTAAGTGAAAATGCCTGGTAGGGTGTGCTGATTGGGTGGGAGGATGCGTGTTTGGCGTGGGGTGCAGGCTACGCCTGCAGAACTGATTCCAGGCGACGGTTACTGGCTTGCGTAATAATTACGGTAGAACAGTACGATTTAATGATCATTCCTGTGTGTAATGGCTTACATGTACATGAGAAAGTACTAACTTGTCTAATGTTACGGCAACAGTCGTACGCGCTCTCTTTAGTACTGTGATATTGAGTTTCGCTCATGGTGTGCGATATGATTTGAGTCAAGTTACCTTCGGTAATTGTTCTTGATAAAAAAAGATAACTGAAAATTTGAGTAACCTATGCTTGAGGTTGTATAACATGTTTACGCTGGTTCTCTGTTATGCCAATTCCGTAACATCTTTTAACGCACAACAAAATTATTGGTTGTTACAAAGCGCAGCGGGACGTCTTTACAATCGTTTATTTTATCTTAGTAGCAGTTCTTTGCAAAAGAGTAAAGGGTTCAAAAGTAGAGTAAAAAAGAGCAGATTTTGGTTGATAACATCAATGAGCATGAACGAGTATAAAACGCGAGCGATTGAGAGTATTCTACAAAAACAAACGGTTTAACTGTACGATTTGATGATATGCTTGAGAAATGACCTTTGGACGTGGATGCGGTATAATCGGTTTTGAACGTGTTGTAATCATAACGCAGAAATGTAGGTAACAATGAGTTATGTGGACAACATAATTGAATGTAATTAAATAAGACACATCTTACAAATACGGAGTATAGAAAGGGTACGGGGTAGAATTACATAAAGTTCAAAGAAACATGTGTTAAGCGTCAACGGTCGCGCTACCGCATTGAATGGCGAGAAACACTTATGCTTCATGTTCGCTGTCCTCTGCAGTGCTTTGGTCGGCTTCTGAAAAGAACGCGCTAAGGAAAGGAATATCGTATGCAGGTAGCTCACCTTCGAGTATGTGCGGCATGCCGTGACGAGGAACAGGAGGTGGCACATCTTGCAGCGTACGCGCATCGTTTTCTGTAAAATAATATGTAAAGTTAGAGGTCTTAGCGCTAATTACCCTTGGCGACGGTTCGCTGAAAGTCTTTGTAGGCCTTTGATGTGGCGTATCCAGGTAGCGCAGTTTTGGCAATGCTGCTGGCCGCTTTCTGCATGCTCTTGATTGCGGCCTTCAGAGGTGATTCTGAATGGAAACAGCTTTATTCCTGGCGCAGTCCGTTATAGTCCCTACTCTTGGGCGTTGTTGGTGCGCTGGACGGCTTGAAAGGCTGTGGAAAGGCATCTTGGGTCCCAGGACTCGCCAATGGACTACGTGCGCTCATGGCAGAGTGTGTTCCTACAAACGGAACACGAACGTCGTAGGTAAAAGCTAGCTTACTCGATGGCGTGCGACTTGGCACGTAGAGGCTCAAAGGCCGCGCGGACGTTGTGTGGCCGTGCTGAGGCTTCGTGGGCGTTGCGGACGCATAGAGGCTCAGCGGGCGCCGTGTCGGAGTGAACGCATCCTGCGTTTTCGTGGGCGTCGAGCCGCCCGCGGGCGTGACAAACCCGTCTATAAAGCAAAGGTCGATTGTACACGTCTGAATGTGTTTTATTCGGTAAACATAGGGCAAATTACCGAAGTCGTCCTTGTTCAGGCTCAGTCGGCTCATGCGGCCAAGCACTGCGTCATCATAGTCGCCGCAAGTACTGCAACTGCGGCTGGACGCGGTTGACTGAGCGTCGTCAGCGGTGGCCATCGAGGCATCTGGTTCGTCCTTTGAGGGCGGATCTGCAGACTGCATCTGGTAGAATGATGTTCGAAAGGCGTCCTGTAGTGCTCGCTGAGTATCCCATTTCTTGATGCGAAGCGATATTGGTGACGATTCGGTCTGTTCGGAAGATCTACGTAGCGCCATCGCGGCCGCGGAGTCCTTCTCGCGTTTGCGTGCTTGTAATGATTCTTGCTCTTTTAGGAAGCGTTGGGCTGAAAATTGCTAGTAGTCTAGCATATTTTAATTAAAGGGGCTAGCTAATAGTTGTACTTAACGTGCTTACCTTCTTCGCGCTCCTCGTCATCGACGCTGAAATCGGCCCCGCCTTGCAAGACGCTACGTCGTAGCACGTCAATGTCCAAGTCGAGGAGTTCTTGGGGCCACTTAGGCGGTTGGCTTCGTCGCTGTAGTTCTTCAATGGGCGTACGCGCAGCAGGCGGTATCGCGGTCCATGGGCGTGAATTTGCTGAAAGCGTGCCATATCGTCGACCGTGCGGCTGAACAAAGAACGAACCCATGCTAGTGTGCGATGACCGACTGTAGGAAACGCTGTCCACCACCACGGTCATTCTGGATGAGCTTACGCGATAGTCGTCATATCCGTGAACGTTTGCTGTCGAGACAAGGTCTAGCAGCTCGTGGTCGAAGTAGACGTCGAAGTAATCTGGCAGAAGTTCGCGGTAGACGCGCAGGTCATTGTCCGAGAAAACGCAGAACACGACCTTGTCCATCTGTAAGCAGCGTATATAGAAGTGGTCTAGGGAGGGTAGCATACCGAGTCGGCGTTGTCCCGTTGAGAAAGCCAGTAGTGAATGTTTGTAAGTGCAATCGGAGTAGCCTCGTCGATTGGAAAGCCAAAGATCGCGGTGGAGATGCACGGAAACGCCTAAAAAACGAAATTTTTGGTGCACAAGGCGCGCTTTTAGCGTACGATGCTTCTAAGTCCTTGGGCCTTGGCCAAGTCAAGCGAACGAGTGTAGCAGGTGCCGAGGTCACGTCTGTTAACCTCCGTCACATTCCGCGCCAGCACAACGGGCCCGACGGCGTGGATGATGTTGCGCACTTGCTTCATGCCGTAAGCACCAGTCAGCACTGCATCACCCGTCTGGCATCCACCGTACATGTCGCATTCTTGTTGCAGCTGCGCGACTCCGGCCGCCTTGAAGATCGCTCCGCAGACGCCGCCACCTGCGCGGAGTTGCGCGTTAGCCGCATTGACGACGGCATCCACCGGTAACGACGTAATGTCCGCCTTTATTAGCGTGATCTTGCAGGGCACTAAAATATAGGACGAATGACGCTGTGAAACGACTTTCAGCTTACCCTCTGGTTCCATGTCCCATGCAGCTGTGTCAACCTGGTTGCCGTCCGGGAAAAGAAGATTGAATGCGTTGCGGTTCGGCGGCTCTGCCGCGGCAGGCACATCGAAGCCGAACTCTACGCCGGTCCAGTCGAGGTCGTCGGCGGCGTCTCGTTGGTCGTATGCGGTAATGTCCGGTGCACGGCCTTCGGTAAACACGGCGTCGTCGTTGTCGTTGTCGCTTGTGCTTGCGTAGACTTCTACGTTGGTGTCTTCTGACCGCACAGAAACTTCCGAGCCGTCCACGATTTTGACGCCTCTGATCCATGAAGCGGGCTGTGTCGACCCGAGTCCAGGAACCGATGGCCACTGGTCGCGGTCTATTCGCTGGCTTTCAGGCACCATCGGCGGTGGCGTTTGGGCAGATTCCGCGTCCAGCAGCTCCTCGTACACGCGGTTGATGATAAAGTTCGGGCGCTTGGGACGGTCGTTGAAGATCTTTATGCCTTCGCGGCTCGTGACGCGCGAGAAGCCCGTGTAGACTTGTCCATGGGAGAAGACTTGTGTGCCCAAGTGCAGCCCGACGCGCTGGAGCGTTTGTCCTTGCGCCTTGTTGATCGTCATTGCGAACGCAGAGATGACAGGATATTGGATGCGCACAAAGCGGTCGATGTTTGTTTCGTCCGACTTGCGCCCGTACTCGAAACGCACGCGCGGGATTAGCGTATATCCGCCGCTTTTCGCCATCGGGCCGCTGAGCACTGTGCACTTCAAGTTTTCGCCGACCTTTCCGATGAGCTGCAGCCTAGTGCCGTTGCAAAGGCCCATGTACTGGTCGATGTTGCGCATGAGCACGAGGACCATGCCAGGCCGAAAAGTGAGCAGATGCGGTGGCATTCCTGTAAGCGCTGAATGTGAGACATGTTCCAATTAAGCAATGATCACCTTCTTCAGTGCGACGGTTAAGGTGCTCGACGTTTCGAGCGGCGTAATGGACGTCAAGCATCGTTAAAGGATCTTCGGACATAGGAGTATCCGTCGAAGCGCATACAATGTCCGCACCCGGCAGCAACAGTCGAATGCGGTCGTTGAGTCGCCGAACCGTGTCGAGCTTCGGAGCGAGGATGGCGGCCTCAAGCAATGCAGCGGTGTTGGCAACGGGCGCGTTGAGAAGTTTTTGCGGAAACGTAAACTCGATGAGCTTTTCTTCGCTAGGCACGAGCAGGTCAGGATCCACCTCCATCTCGCTCGTTCCGGCTATGTTGGTCTTTCCGTTGCCGACTCTGGCGATGTATTCAGCCCAATCCTGCTGCCCTAAAAAGGTGTTGTCAACGTACTGTCTGGTGCCACTCTCCTGTGCGAACCTTTTTTGACTCGCATATTCTGCGTTAGCGGTAGCTTGTGAAACTGCCGATACAACGACGAGCTTTTGACGCTTGCAATGACTGTGGCCGCTTGAGCAAGCTCGCGGGGCATGTTTTTCACCACTGGGCACAACTGCTTCCAGTCACCACCTGAATCATAGCATTAGGAAAGATCACAGTGTCTCAAGCTTTACCAATCACAACCACTTTGCCAGCGAAAAGCTCGTCCTTGTTGTTGCACACGTCTTTGAACATCGTGTCCAGATACTTGAGCACATCACGGTGTAGCATGCTGATTTCGTCGACGAACACGAGTTCGACTTGCTTTATTGGTTCGGCATACTCCTTGTGGGCCTTGACACGCGACTCCGTCTTGTCCGTGACCTCGAGCGGGATCCAGAATGTGCTGTGTAGGGTCCTGCCGCCGATGAGCACCGTCGCTGCAATTCCTGTGGAAGCTGTCGCTGCTACGCGAAAGCCATTGTCATGGCACCAGCCGACGAGCGTGTTGTAGACGAATGATTTGCCTGAATAGCCACCGTCGTGCAAGAAAGAAGGAACGTCGCGCACCTGTGCCTCCAGCGCCTTCGAGCATAAACAGTTTGAGGCGCACATCGGTCGTCCGTGATCTTTCAACTGCGGACCTGATGACGCTGAATGCATGCTCTTGGTCCTCGTTCATCTTCTTATAGTTCTGCTCCCAGTATTGCTTCCAGCTTCGGCGACCTCCGGCGCCCGCATCCGCGCCGACATGTGTAGGCAGGCCACCGAGTTCATCGTCCTTCAGTGCCTCCTTCTCGTTGTACGCAACGTCGTAGCCCAGCATCTCACTAAAGTTGTAAACCACGTAATGTTATTTTGAAATTTGCCTCCTACCGGCATGTCGTGTTAAACTGTCGGAAACAGTACTCCAAGTGATTGAGCGTCTTCCTTCTCCGCCACTCTCGTGTCTGCCAGCTTTGTCCAGCCGGTGGCCAGAGTCGGTCCAGCACCTCCTCAAAGATGTCCTGCGGTTGCGGCGGAGCGGCATTAACGAGTAGGGCGGCAAAGTAGCGACGTAGTCTGAAAGATTAATGTAAGTCTAAAGTCTGTAGTAGTAAAGGCTGTTGACATACTTCCAAGCGCTCTTGAATTCGTCTGCGGCGTCGTTGATGGACTTTACCCAGACGTTAGGGTCTTCGAGTAGGCCGTAGTGTCGTGCAGCTTCAGTAAACGTGCTGAATTCGACGGTTTCGCCATTGTCCATTGTCACCGTGCGAAGGTCCTCGAAGCTTGTCGGGCCCCCGACATGGTGAAGAAGTAGCCGGATGGCGTAGACTTCGGCGTTCTTCGGGGAGACGCTGAGTACGCGGCAGAGGAGCTTGTGCTGACGCTGCCGTAGGATCCAACAACGGGCGTTCTTCTTGTAGTTGAACCAATGCGACATGCCGACGTCGCAGTAGAGAAGGTCCATCCGTTCGCCGTTTTCTTCGAGGTACTCATTGCACATGTCGAAGAACGCCATAAGCTTTGACCGCTTCTTTCCGGAACGTAGGTCGTCAAGCGCCGCATGCTCTTGTCCCTCAACGAACGCAAGAGACTCTTCGCCGGCACCGTGTACCGGTAGCTCAACGACTACGTGCGAAAGCTTGACAACCGGAAAGCCCTGAGTCCGCAGGGCACACTCGGCCGAAGAACGGTACACACATCGCTGAATCTGCGCGAACTCGTTGTAGTCAACAATCTGGTTTCCGTCCGCGTCGACTTGTTCCGTCGTTACAAATGCAAGTGTGTGCCCTGCAAAAAAATGACGAAATTATACGGAAGCAGAAGGGCTACCTTTCATGATGTACTTGAGAGCGTAACTGACGCAAGCCGTGCCCTGGCAGTACTCCACGTTGATGTGCGTTTGGTACTTTTCCGTGAGGAACGGATTGTACGGGACGACGTGGCTGTTGTCGAGCACGATCTGGACATTTCCGCGTTGCTTGATGCATACATTTCCGTAGTTGTGCGGATCCGCGGGATCGACGAGTCCAGGCGGTATTGGCGGCCGTCGCCGTGGAGCAGCACTGGCAGGGGGCAGCTCGCCGGGAGCATAGTAGCCGTCGTCGGTCTCGTCGTCTGAAGATGGTGCATCGTAGAGCTCTCTCGGCGCACGTCTTTCGTACTGAACGTAGTGACCAGCTAAAGTGATATGTTTGATTGTTTGCGGTTTTTGCTATGCTTACGCGACACAATCGTTTCGACAGAGTACGGCTTCGGGAAGCGCTTGTTGCACCGAGGCGGGTTACCAACCAAACACCAATCGTTGCAGTCGTGTACGTTGAACTTCACAACCGAGTCGTAGAGCCGCTTCTGGCGACGACCTTCTGACGTGGATCTGCAAGAAAGTAGGTGATATGTAAGTTCTGTTGTGATGCTGGCAGACTTCCAATCCTCGGGCAGGTCGGGTAGCTCCGCCGAAATGTATTCGTCGACGTACGTGGCTTCGCCAAGTCCTGGTGTGTCCTCGTCCAAGGTGAACAGACAATGCAGATGAGGCATTCCGCGCATTTGTAGCTCCGTTGAAATCGCGTACGCGACGACTTTGCCGAGAACGTCGCGCTTCAGGATGTCGGTCAGGAACTCATATGCTTTGTCAGCGAAGATGCGCACGACCTCCTGCGGATGATTCAACCAAGTGTCGGTCGACGTGTTGAGCAATGCCTGTATCTCGGGCCATTGCGGATTGCCGGTGAATGTGACAAACCTAAAAAGTGGTGTGAAATTATTGCCGAGGGTCGGGCTTTCTTACAGTGCCGGTTTTCCTTTGCGGTCGAAGATGGTCATGGCATTGGCAAATGCACGCTGCATATAGGCACGGGAGCCTTTGACTGTGGGTTTGCAGTGCATCATCTTGCCAAGCTTTGCGCCAGGATGAACTCGTTGTAACATGTTCTCCATGGCCTGAACAAACTCCTTGGCACTGATGAGCCGCCTGTCCTCCTGGAAGTGCTGTGCCATATCGAACTCATGGCGTTCTCGGCGATTAGCGGCATCGATGGTGTAAAACTCCGCGAGTCGACCCTTGGAGTGCAGCCAATGCGGTTCCTTGACGTCGCTTCCGCGATGCGCATAGATGTAGCGGTCGTGCTGCCGGCCTGAGACGTAGTTGCGCGAGTTGCTGCCCGGCTCTCCTTGCATGTCGCCATCGACGACACCATCATCGTCGTCTTCGGCTTGATCCTAGACACGTCTTTCAGTGATCCAAAGTATTGAACACCGCGTATGTACCTGCTCAGTAAACGCGGCATCTTTTAGTGGAATTCTCAGCTTGTATCCTTGCTGTCCACGGGGAAAGAGCAGAGGATACAGCGATGGGTCCAGGTTTGGGTCGAGAGTGTCGAGCTTCCTGAACTCGCCCTTCTTGCGGCCAGAGAGCCACGCGCCGTAGTAGCGTGGAGGCTCGCCCTCGTCAGAAACCCAGATAGCCGCGATGTTCTGCTCGCGTGGTTCAGGTACGCGATGGATGTGGATGCGGCCGCCCTGGTCGTCCATCAAGGCGTCTTCGTCGATGGCTTCGTCACGGTTACCGAGGAGGATAAGCCGAAAATGTGGAAGCTAAAAATAAAGATGATTTACTTTCAATAATTTTTTGAATAACCTCTTTGCCTTCTCTCTCGGCACGCTGCTTTGCTTCCTCGTACACTTCGTGCGCTTTCTTGTAGGCCGCCGCAAAAGGATGCTCGTCGCGAAGCATGCGGTCGAGTCTGTCGACGATTTCCGGCTTGATAACACCCCCCGACGGATAGTCCGGATTGTTCCGCTGACGGCGAAGATGCTCGAGACGTTTGGGCAGCGAGTCGGCTGGGTCAAGAATGAAGTGTTGCGCCCACATCTCGTACTCGTGGCGCTCTGGGTTGGGGTACATGTCGCACAGCCGATGAGTCATCTCGCCATTGATTCTGCATGGTGGGACGCCTCTGCCGGGAATGTCGCGCGGATCGAGGCGGCTGGAAGTGACCGATCCGAAGGCCATGTTGCTGTTATAAAACTTGGAGTTCTGATGGAAGTTCTTTGCCTCTGGGTCCGTCGGAATGTGCTCGGCGTACCGCCTCAAAGGCTCGGGCATGTCCTGCAGCGAAGCGTACTTCTCGCGCATGTACTCGGTGTCCACCTTGCCGCCTCCGCAGCACTTTGTGTACTGATTGCCGTCACGCGGTACTTCGCTGGCCAGGAGAAGGGCGTCGCAGTGTGGACAGCGTTGGTCGAATTCGCCGCAGGTGTATACCGGAACTTTGTGGTTGACCGACTGGGCAGCACATCCCAGACCAAGACCTTTATGCGCGTTGCAGTTAACAGCGTTCATCGGCCGCAAGAGCGTTAGGTTGGTGCGGGTGAAGATTGCCGCGTTGTCTTCCTTCGACCGACGGATGACTCGAGTAGAGCGGCGGGGTGTTTTTGCCGACTGCTCAACTGAAAGCGCATTGCATAAGAAACTTTGTGATTCCCTCGGTTAGTATACCGTCATCAGCTGTCATCACAGGAGGCTGCTGAGAAGCAAGGACGACCCGGCATCCTGGAAGAGGCTTCACGCGGATTTCGGCTTTTTTGTGCAACTGCTGGAGAACTCCACCGACACGATTCTTGTACTTGTCCTAGAACGACAACTAAGCGCGTGGATTCTTAGACTCTTACCATTGCGAAGTCGGGGAAGAGCAGGCGTTTGACGCTACCGGCAATGTAACACTCTGCTAACGCGAGCAGGCCGAAGGCACTGTCATTGTGTGCAGAAAATGTCGAATAGGTCCCCGCGTCAGCAACAGAACAAGACGTCGCGGTCGTCGTTCTCAGAAGTTGTCGGCGCAGCGTGACCACCAATTTCTTGAGGTTGTGCTCAGCTGCCGCAAGAACTTCGAGGCGGACCGTCTTTGTTGGGTCATAGATGACGGTGGTGTTCTTCTCGATGGCGTGAATGGCGAGGACCTAAAACGAAGTAAGTGGATTATTAAAATGTGCACATTGAACTACCCAGCGCATGTCGCTCAGATTGTCGTCGTCGACGGAGGTGCCGTCTCCATCTCGTAGCGGGAACGGAATCAAGACGTAAAGGGCCTCGGCCGGAGGCTTATGCAACTTGAATCCAACGTCTCGGACCTTATTCTTGCCGAAAACGTTCTGCTGTGCGAGCAGCGGAGATGCAACTGCGACAGGCAACTGGTACATGGAGACGGCCGTGCGTAGGTACATGAACATCGCTCGAGGTGAGATGTTTCCCGGAAATGCTGCGGTGTCCGCGGGTTTGAACTGCACGCTGGTGACGAGCGAGGCGACGGCCTCTTTGGTGACATGCGCGAGACGCGCCGACTGCGGATCCGGTTGCAGCTTTGTAGACGAGCCAACGGCAGATGCTAAAGAAACAGCTGACGACGTGCTAAGTAAAATAACGGTGCGCACCCTGCCGCAACTGGGCGACAACCGCCTCGCCGTAGCTGGTAGCTTGCATCGAACGGGTAGCAGCAGCGGAAGCGGTGCGGTTTTGCGTCTCCAGCGTTTGGGCTCTGGTGTAGCTTGGTGCAAAGCCGGAGAGCTCCGCGTAGTCCGGAAATTCCCAAGTAGACACGGACAAGAGAACCGCGAGCACGCATCTTCGATAGTCGTGAATGAAGGTTTGCTCTGCCATGAAGAAGGCGCTAGTCCTTCGCAGAGTAAGGAATGCCTCGACATAATAGCAAACGAAGAAGCCGCAGCTGGTGCCATCCGCCTGTTTTGCGTAGGTGGTGTCTGCGTGACGCGTATAACCGGATTTGCTTTGAGGAAGGCCACGTTTCTCCTTCAGCTGATCTACCGTTGCCCGCAGGAAAGCCTTTGTCGTAGCACACCGGTAGGCATCGGGGCTTGGCAGGCTGTCATAATAGTGTATGCGATTCGCCGCGACGTCGTAGATGCCGAGCACCTGCAAAATACAATACAGCAGGCTACCTGCGACTTATTCGTGGCATACATAGTGGTCAGGGACGTATATCGGTATAATGGCGAGTTCGTAGGCATCAGTGTTGCCAAACAACCGGTCATTTCTGAGCATTGGAACAGCCGCCTGAACGCGTTGTTTCCATTCAGCCAGTGGCAAAGAACGGTGGTCGCCGAGCTTTCGCAGGTTATCGTCGAAATCAGCGCTGTGCACTGATGATAGAAGCAGCAAAGGACGCGTTTGGAAGAGGACCACATGCTGCAGGAAGGTGTCGATATGCGCAGGCTCCAGCTTCGCGTTCTGCGGGTCGTCACAGAGCTTGGCAATTTCCCTTTCGTGGAACAGCGGCGCTTTGTCAGCGAGCCATTCGTCTTTGCTGGCCACTTCGTCGTATGTCTTGTTGCCTAAAAAATTCGTTCACAAGGCGTGAAGCGTAAAAGCGTTGAGATAACAATGCTGTAGAAACAAAAAGACGCACAGTTCTCAAGCGGACCGGCAGAAGCTAGGGCAAAAGAAGACCCCTTCGACACCTCGGCGTCAAGTGGTTCTTCGTTGTCGGGCTTGGAGTGCTTTGCGTCTGGTCCTTTTGTCGGAGTCTTCGGAGGACGGCCCCGCTTTCGCTTGGCAGAGAGCTGAGTTTCGGCCGGTGGCGGCATGGTGCTGTCTTCGAAGGCCACGTTGGGGTCATCCGCTAAAGAAAGCTTTCCGAATGGAGACTGTTTGACGCCGATACGAGACTATGATTGTCCATACCGGCATCCATCGGATTCTCAATAACGCCTTCCCGTGGTCGCCCTTGTGCGCGGGCTGCGGCCGAACCTGTCTCGTCGACGTAGTCCGGAAACACGTCCGGCAGTAGCCCTTGGTAGATGGCACAATCCTTGTCCAGGAAAGTGCAGAAGACGATTTGTGAAAGCTACAAGCGCAATTGTAAAACCACGTGACGCGAACCGTAAAACCTTAGTCCCGTTGTTGTCACGGTCTAGCCACTGTTTCACGGCGCCAAGAGCAATTCGGGCGGCCTCATCATTGGGAAACCCGTAGATGGCCGTGGAGATGCAAGGAAACGCCTAGAGAGTGCATTATGTTGATGTAGAAAGAAATCAGTTACAATGCTTTTGAAGCCGTTGAGCGACACGACGTCTAGGCTGCGCATGTAGCTGCTTGCAAGCTCGCGACGATGCTGGTCGGTAAGACGGCCGCTAGCGGGCCGACGGCATGCACTACTGCTTTGACGTTGCGAATGCCAAATGCGTCGGTGAGAACTGCATCTCCTGTTGCGCATCCGTTGAGGGCAGCGCATGCGTTGTCTAGGCCGCGGCCCGCGGCCTGAAAGATGCTGCCACAAACTCCTCCGCCTCGCTTGAGCTCCGCGTTTGCTGCGTTGACGATCGCGTCAACATGTAAGCTGATGATGTTGCACTGGAGTAGGACCACTTTGCACTCTTGATGCGAGAGAGTGGTATGAGCGTCCGAGTCGGAAGCTGAAAACAAAGTAGTATCTGTGCGCACAGTACATATCATTATTCGCACCTCGTGCCCGTTGTGATTGCCGCTGACGCTTGCTCTTGGGAGGCCTCGCGCGGTATCAGAACACGTTAACTGCCAATTGGCGTACGTTTAGCGGAGGTTTAATCCGCTGTCGTTGACAATACCACCGTTTGATTGCTAAACAGGAAATGACAGTCCGGCATGTGCGGCGCGAGCAGTACAGTATACCGCCACGCAAACCGCTTTTCAGCCAAAATAGTTGACGAAAATGTTATCAACCACTCCATTACAGAAACGAATTGCAATAATGGTATGTTGCGTAAATTAATTTAGCAGGCGAAATTAGCAGTAGAACGACACAGTCCATAGCAAGATGGTTAGTAGAACCTTAGCTGTTATAGGGGTTTAGCCGCTTCGGTGCACAACTTTTTGGCGTAAAACTTAGCGCGACTCTGCATGGACTAAACCGTGTACCGAAGCGTTTCCACCTGCGCCACGAGGAGGCACCCCTGAGCAGGCGTACCTAAAGACAGCACATAAGCATATATCTTGTAACGTACTTACGTATCTACAAGGAAATTTGGAGAACTGTTATACCAAAATCATCAAGCCCTACAGAACATATGCTCACCTTGTTGCGGCCACTCGCCGCAGGCTGCAGCAGCCAGTGTGTGTCGACAAACGACGTTAGACGTTGCAACTTCAAGCAGCGTGTCAGTCGTCCTCACCCGAAAGGTCTAAAGAATACTGCGTGTGTTGCTGCGACGGGATAAGGCAACGAACGTTCACTATGCACGCAGGTAGTAGTTCTTTGCAGACTGCATCTCATGTTGGTACACCGAGCTGAGGCAAAGCCGTGCACGCGAATCTGAATCGGTTAAGCTTCAGCTTCCGTCAAAGATACAATCTACGTGCGAGACGTCCGCGTAGTTAATATGTGTGGTGTAGTGGAGCATCTTCAATGGATCGCATGCGAATGCTGAAAGTGAAAGCTGAAAACATTAGTGAAGGACGGAATGCACGAAGCTACCTTCGACGAGCACAGATGGTGCCGTTGTCCTGAGGACGTATACACACGCGTAGACGGTTTTCCGTGGTGTGTAGTACCGATGCCATCGGACGTTGACGGTCGTAAAAATAACTAAACGTTAAACTTATGGGAGGCGCAAGAACTTTTGGCATGGTACCGTTGCCATAAAACTCCTCCAAGTCGTGATGTGCGCCATACATTGAAAAAACATAATGTTCAATTACTTGTCGACGAATTGAAGTTGTGAAGCAGAGGAACACCTTTGCGGGAACGTATGGGAAATTCTAAAAGCGCAAATTATGGACAAGGACGACGCGTTACACTACCTCGCACATCGGTTGAAGAACACAATTTCGTGGTCAACATCTTTGTGGGATGTCGAATCAGCAACACAAATCGCATGTAACTTCGCTTGCTATGCAGACACCTTAAATTATCTCGTAGACACAAATGCACAACATGTCTTACATTAGTAAACACAGCACGCTCAACGCATCAATGTCGTTGGTGTTGTGTTAAAGACGAGAACCTTTGGCGAATCGAATGCGAAGTGCTAAAAGTGCACATTATTGACAAACACACGTGGCTAAGAAACCTCGCGTGCGTGCTGAAGGGCGGTTGACTTGGTAGTCAAAAATGCAGCCGTAGAGCAATCGTCCTCGCCACTTAGTTTCGACGACTTAGTCGAATAACCTTTGTTACACAACGTTGCAGGATCATGGTCGGTCGCCATTTTACTACTTCTCAATACCATGGAGCGAGAAGAGGCGTCATGTGTGGGCGACGTCATCACAGGGGGATTCGGCGGCCTCTCCGGTACTGCGAGTACATACAACAAAAAGGTAGCTCTCTTGCGTATGCTTCAAAACAGCTTTTGAATGTTTTAAAAAAAAATTTTTTTAGAGAACAGGTAAACCTTGCTAGTGTATAATAATCTCAAAAGTGTTTATTGCGATAAGAAAAAGAAATTATATGGCGAAAAAGAATCTTACGTACCTGTTTTTCTTGTTTCTTGGCACGTGTTTGCCAATCAGGCGCGTCACTTTTCTGCGCTAGCTGTGCAAAACAAATGACACATTAAAAAACGTTTATGGCGACATTAAAAATATCTTCGAGCATACGCAAGAACGTTAAAACGCAATTTTTGCCTTTATTTTAGACCAATTTAAATGCACTCCACCCAGAGCCAGCCGCCTATTGCCCCTCCGACCACTACCACTATCAGACGATATGCAACACAGATCATACTGCTCTAGCCGACATTGCCGACGCACGCAATGCTTACAAAGGCCCAGCAATGATCTGTATGCTGCCGCTGACTGCTGCTGGCGCATGCTCCTAACGCCATCACAGCTACCACAAGCATCCCCGAGTCAAGTCGAGGAGTCCGTCAACAGTGCTTTGCCACGCTCCATAGAACATGAAGCGCGTCTACTGCGGGTCTCTGCACTGACCTTAAAGACACGTCTCTACCTACGCTGCAGTACAGAGTTTCGCTTGTACATTCACGCTCCTGAGACGCGTCAACGGACGCGGCCTTCTTATGTCGCCCGGCGAGGGTGTTCATTCCCGCACTTGGACCG
>JNEY01000139.1:237233-256103 GCA_020875895.1 Aphelenchus avenae | reverse complement strand
GCGACAGTTACCTTCGGCAACGGATTTGCGGAACTCTTTGTAGGCCTTTGAAGTGGCGTATCCTGGTAGTGCGGTCTTGACAGTGCTGCTTGCCGCTTTCTGCATTCTCTTGATAGCGGTCTTCAGAGGTGATTCTGAATCGAAACAGACTTATTTCTGGCGCAGCCCGTTATAGTGCTTACTCTTAGGCGTGGCTGGTAAGCTGGACGGCTTGCAGAACTGTGGAAAAACATCTTGCGTCCTAGGACTTGCCGATGGACTACGTGCTCTCATGGCAGTATGTGTTCCTACAACCGGAAGATGAACGTCATATTTAAACGCTGGCTTACTCGATGGCGTCTGGCTTGGCACGTAGAGACTCGAAGGGCGAGCCGCCGACGTGGGGCAGTATTGAGGCTTCGTGGGCGTTGAGGACGAATAGAGACTCTGCGGACGCCGTGCCGGAGTGAACGCATCCTGCGTCTTCGTGGGCGTCGACCCGGCGGTGGGCGTGACGAAACCCTCTGGAAAGCAAAACAATTGTACTCGTTAGAATGCGTTTAATTCGGTATGTGTAAAGCAAATAACCGTAATCGTCGTTGTGCAAGCTCAATCGGCTCATGCGACCAAACATTGCATCATCGTTGTCGTCGCAAGTGCTGCAACTGCGGCTGGACGCGGTGGACTGAGCATCGTCGGCGGCGGTCATCAAAAAATCTGATTCGTCCTTCGAGGCCGTAACAGCAGACGGCATCTGATAGAACGATGTACGGAAGGCGTCCTGCAGAGCTTTCTGGGAAAAAGATTTTTTGGTGCGCATCGAAACTGGGCACGGATCGGTCGGCCCGGGAGACGTGCGTAGCGCCATCGCCGCGGCGGCGTCTCTCTCGCGCTTGCGCGCTTGAAGCGCTTCTTGCTCCTTCAGAAAATGTTGGGCTAAAATTGCTAGTAACCATATAGATGTCCGATTAAACGCTTAGCTAATGAGCGTGATGAAAATGGTTACCTTCCTCACGCTCCTGTTCGTCCACTTCGAAACCTTGTAAGACGCTACGTCGCAGCACATCAATATCAAGTCGAGGAGTTCTTGCGGCCATTTAGGCGGCTGACTGCGGCGCTGAAGCTACTCCACTGGCGTTCTCCGAGCAGGCTGAAGCGCAGTTTGTGGCCGTACTGTTGCTGAAAATGGTCGTCATCTATAAATGTGGGGATTAGCGTATACCCACCGCTTCTCGCCATCGGACCGCTGAGCACAGTGCACTTCAAGTTTCCGCCGACTTTACCGATGAGCTGCAGCCTAGTGCCATTGCAGAGGCCCATGTACTGATCGATATTGCGCATAAGGACGAGGTCCATGCCAGGCCGGAATGTGAGAGGTCATCGGCTCACGTATCGATCACCTTCTTCAATGCGACGGTTAAGGTGCTCCACGTTCTGGGCGGCGTAGTGGACGTCCAGCATTTTCAGAGTGTCCTCGGACATAGGAGTGCCCGTCGATGCGCACACGATGTCCGTACCGCTGAGGACCAGTCGACTGCGATCGATATTTCGGGTGTTGGGTGGTTTGAGAAAATTTCAAATTTTTAAGTGCCCTATCTTTTCCGGATAGAGATACGAGAAAGGTCATCGGAACCGTTTAGGCTTATATTTCGACGAGCTACACGATAAAACCTATTCCGGCACTCTAGGTGTACTTGGAGTCGAAATACGACAAATCGATTTTTTGGCCTTTGTCAAAACTTTTACGGCGCAATATTTCGACGAGCTACAGGATAAAACCTTTTCTGGCACTCTAGGTGTACTTGGAGTCGAAATACGACAAATCGTTTTTTTTTGGCTTTTCTCAAAACTTTTGCGGCCCATATCTTCTTTCCAAGCTAAGATTGCGAAAAGCTGATCAGAATACTTTCGTCTTAGAATCTTACGGGCTACATGTTAGTGCAAAATTTGAGCAACGGGAGCAGATTTGGTTAAAAACGAAATTTCGGGTGTTGGGTGTTTGAGAATTATTCAAATTTTTGAGCGCTCATATCTTTTTTCCGGAAAGAGATACGAGAAAGTTCAACGGAACTGTTTAGGCTTATGCATCGACGAGCTACACGATAAAACCTATTTCGGCACTCTAGGTGTCTTGGAGTCGAAATACGACAAATTTATTTTTTGGCCTTTGTCAAAACTTTTATGGCCCCTATCTTCTTTCCAAGCAAAATTTGCGAAAAGCTGATCAGAATACAGTCTTAGAAATTTACGGGCTACAAATCAGCAAAAAATGTGAGTGTAGTGCACAAATTTGCAAAAATAATCCTCCACAGGACATTTGTCCACTTTTCACTAGTTCACTGCTCATATGGTCTCAGGCCGACCCAGCATACACCCGTTGACCCTTCTGCTAACCCTTGTTCAATTTCAACGAAAGTGGACAAACATCCACTGGACACATGTCCAGTGTCCACTGTCCACAATTTGAATGTCCAGAAGGTTTCAGGTCGACCAAGCATTCAACGTTGACCTATTTGCCATCCATATTGCAGTATTAACAAAAGTAGCAAAATGTCCACTGGACACTTGTCTACTGTCCACAAAGAGTCAGTATGATCAACCCTAACAATATGGACATTGTCCCTCATCATTTGGCGAGCACAACACAACTTCGAATTTTTGACCCTAAGGGTCCCCCCTGTGGTTCGAAACGAAAATGTTCGAAAATTTTTTTTGCTCCAAATTTGGCCCGTACCATACGTAAACGTGCCAGCATGAACGCCAAACTTGTTCTAGGCCGCTTTGGCGCCACTACATAAGCCCACTGCGCCATTCGTGGCGCACTCCTTTAACGGCCAGAGCCCAACCTTCCGTCACTCCTAGTCTATAGACTCGGTTCGGACTGATGATACAGGGACGCACGATAAGTCATTTTGTAGCTAAATGGTTTCTCTACAAAACGTTAGCGACAGAATTTTTAGTTAGGCCCCCGTTTTATTCTAAATTCCCTTCAAAATACCAAAAAATTTGCCCAAAAATCGAATTTTTCCAAATCCGCGGCGCTGCTGCGGCGCTGCAGCAAGCTGCAGCGCCGCAACGCAGCGCGTTGTAAAGCGCGTTCTTTGCGCTAACTATCGAGACCACGCGCATGCTCCTAGCCCTTCTAGCCGCAGCGCATCACCCCGAGGAGTTCGGTGCGCTCAAAAACGGCCAAATTTTCAAAAAATCCCAGCTCTCGTTGGGCTCTCGCTGGCTCTCAGCTCCCAACGGGAAAAAGTTGTGTCTCCCCACGAAGTATAAAAGCTATGTTAGCATCATTCCTCTAAACTGGCGCCAAAGTGGTCAAAACGCACTAAAACCACGTTTTCGGCACCTCCGAAAATCGGTTTCTCCGACCTGCTCCGGAGAGCTCCGCTCTGATTTCTCCGAAAAAAATTCAGCGTGTAGCTCATGACCGACGTACATTATAAAGCACTTTTGGGAGCCCTAGCGCTTTTGCAACGTTCGTTCTGGGGGAAGGAGTTCAGGTTTCCGTTGTTTTTCTCTTTTAAGGGGAATATTAGCGCTCAGAAGTAAAAAGCAGTATGATGGATCAGCAATTGACATATCAACGTTGTCAAAAAGTTGCGCCTTAGCCGCGGGAATACCACTTTTATCCGATGACATTAGCGACAAAACCTGCAGCTCACAGTTTTTTTCGCCGATCTGCGGTACAACTCGATCTTTTCCGCCCTCGTGCCGGACATGTACATTCATTAATGAGCAAGCAGTTTGTTAAGCCCGAGGAGGTTACGGCTACGGTTACGGTTATGATAAGTAACTTGCATTGATACAGTGAAACAAAAGAAAGTGCATCCGATATTAACGAAATATGAACATGGAAGGGAGGGGCGAGGAAAATATGTGCGGAATGCAAATCTGAAGTGCGCCGAATCAGAGGTGTCAGTTTCATTGCCAGCGCACGTGCGAACGAATTCCCCGCTTGGAGAGCACTCGCCGCCTACCAGGGGCCTGTAGTCGGTAAGCGTCCGGCAGAGCCTCTCGCCTTTTGGCGAAATTTGCGTATCTTATGCATAAACACGCCGCCGAAGGCTGCGTGTTTATAATAAAGAAGCCTTCTAGTGGCTTGTAATCAGCTAACAAAAGGGCTTTGCTTAAAGGTACAACGTGGCGCTCCATTGTGACCTTGAAAAATCACCGTTTTGGGGCGTGACTCTCTTTACGGCGGACATAGGGCCATTGAGACTAAAATGAAGGACGGGCCGTAATTAGCATACCAAGCGCTTTCATTTTAACCTGACCTTCAAAAAACCAGCATTTTGCGGGTAGACCCACGCGAACGAATAGCAAAAGGTTTTGTGGACGAATTCCTCAGCACTTTAGTTTATAAGGATAGAAAACATTACCGTCGGTAGCTTCATGAACCAAATGTATGAATGATCAAACAAGCGCCGAAAGATTTAGTGTCGTTCCTCAATTAAATGTTATTGCGGACACAAGTAAGGTGAGAATGACGCCAAAAACCTGAGCTTTTTCGTGTTATCGTTGTCGAGATATCTGCCTGCCTTAATAACAAGGAGTACGTGCTTTGGCATGCTCGTCTTGGCCTGTCGGTGAATATTTTACACGGTACATAAATAAAATTACATTAATTCGATCGGTAATACAGATGCTGTCAAACACTAAAGGCCTGAAAGCGATTTACTCGCTTCTGCGGGTGGCGAGAGGGGTAAACTTGAGGATTTTTTACTCGCGCGAGTTTAGGGTGCGGGTTAGGTTTTTGGGTGGAAGCCGGTGAATTTGCCCAGCCATGGAGAAAAGGAAACCTAACGACCCTTGACACAAAACGCTTCTTTCTCGGCAGCGTAACCCTTCCTCGATTCCGTCCGTTAGCGTTTGTGCAGTTGATGATGAGCCGATGATCTGTCTTCAAAGCTATAAAGCTCGATACGCACATTGTTCGATTGTGGGAAAATCAGCACTATACTGATCGCCCGACCATGGTTGGATATAAATGTGATTGGAACTTTTTTTGCCACTCTCGTTTCGTCCATGATTCTCATGCGGCGGAAGCGCAAAAAAGCTTGCATCTTCATTTCCAACGCAGCGAGGTTGCACCGGCACTTACTTGTGATCGAGGAGGAGGGAGGCGGGAAAATTTGCCTTTAAGTGTTAAAGTAGCAAGTTGCCTGCGTGTCACCGAAATTTCACTAATTTCACTTCAACTAAAATCCCTGATGTAAACGCAGGTACGGTACTCGTTCGACCAAAGAACCAAATCGTCTACTCCACGACAGCAAAACGACAGAGAGGCTAGTTGAGGCGCAGGATTTTATAGGTCATCAGCGACGAAAAACCTGGCCTGGCGGCTTACCGCCTTCGTCTACTCTTACTACTAAATTGTAACTGAAACGGGAAACAACCGTCGCTCTACTTTGAGTTATGAAGCTGCTTGCCTGCTAGTCGCTGAATCCTAGCAATTAAATTTTTCGAGACTCCGTGGTTCTAGTTCAAAAAGCATTGGCATTGCCGCTGCCGCACTTTAAACTTATCTTCACACCGGTAAGCAACGAGGAGGCAAACCGTTGGCGTATTTGGGGGGGGGGGGCAGAGTGACCCCCTATGGTGACGGGATTTCGGTAGAGCGACGGATGGCCATATTTTTTAGTCTGCTAGGGTGGACTTATGGTAGAACGACGATTCGCGGACGACGATTCGCGGACGACGTTTCGCGGACGACGATTCGCGGAAAAAATTACGACGATTCGCGGAACGACGATTCGCGGAAAAAAGCACGACGATTCGCGGACGACGATTCGCGGACGACGATTCGCGGAAAATTTCCTGAATACTTTCCGTGACTTGTTAATTTCGTCTCCGTTCGAGCACGTTCGCTAAAATCGACTTCATTTCTCGTGTCGCTGCAGAGGAAGATATACACGTCAGCATTCGGGTTCCTACCGGATCCCCGTCTAGCACATCCGACCAGGATGAGGGCTGGCCGAGTGGTAGCAAGATCAACCGACCTCCTACGGGAGCAAGCATCCAATGGGACGATCTTGGTCTCTCGTCGGATACCAGCCCTGCGCTTCGTTCCATAGAAAACGTCGAGGATGCCGGCGTTGGTGAAGGGGCATTCGAAGAAAACGCTCTAGCAGGACTGACGTTCGACGCAGTTAGCGGCAGATTCAGCTCTGGTGGTTAAAGCAGTGACGAGGATGACCATGACTATCACCTCGTCGAGGAGCGTCGGAAGCTTCGGCGTGCACGGCGTACTCGTGGCGGAGATATCAGTCCAGGTACGGAAGGCTTTCAAATGCTATTCACCCGGCTGAGTAATGTATCGAACCCATACGCGGCGCGAAGCGCCGGCAAGCTTAGGCTTAGGCTGAGGCTTAGGCTTAGCAGATTAGGTCAGGCTTAGGCTTAGGAACACCGAAAACATTTGGTTATAGGGTCGATCCGCGAATCGTCGTCCGCGAATCGTCGTGATTTTTTCCGCGAATCGTCGTCCGCGAAACGTCGCGATTTTTTTCCGCGAATCGTCGTTTCTTCGGTGAGTCGTCGTTCCGCGAATCGTCGTTCCGCGAATCGTCGTATAATCGGACTTATTCGGAAACGTTAAAAAAATCAACGAAATACGCGACAAGGTATTCGTTAATTAGCAATTTAGCAAACTTACGCGTGTAACAAAACCTGAAATCTACACATTCGTCGAGGCATTTGGTTGTATTTTAAGTAAGGGATTCATTTTAGGACTGCGCGTGAGAATGCCTTTTCGTAAACGTGTCGAGGGTAAAATCTCTAGTTAATATATTTGCGAATGTAGACCACATTCTTTGGTCCCAGTTGTGTTTAAGCAACCGCAAGGGTCTCCGATTGATGTAGTACCTCCTCAATGGTTCATATATTTTCATAAACGTTTTTGCTCCCTAACGTTCGATAGAAATGCACATTCCGAGCTCGCAAAACCTGGAAGTAGACTCCTATATTGCAGAAGTTCGCGACAACCGATAGCATACACCGAGAAAAAGCGGTTCAATCATAGCATAAAGTGTACAAAACACAGAATTTTTGCGCTTTTTGGAATATGCGAAAAATTTTCTTTGTTCGTGTTCAAAGTACATCGTTCCTCGTCTTTTGATAACAACATAATGAGGCGGTTTTGTGCGCTTGGTTTCCAGTCTTTTACAACGCGTAAAACATACATACATCTTGGAGCAAGATAACGAATTGAACACTCGGCCCGTCGGCGCTGAGCCATCTTTCGGCAAAACCTGAAAGTTTTCATGACCTGATAAGAACGACATGAAATTTAAACAGGTTATAGTTAAGGGCTTGCCTTGCGCCGCGTTGTTTCTTGGTTTCTTGGTGTTTTAGAGCACGTTTCTGTCGCGCTTCGGCATTAGCCGACGAATAAAGCACCCAGTTAGTGTTCACAGGCACCTAGGCTTAAAGGGAAGGCTGCTAAGCACTTATTTCATAGCTGCAACAAAAGCACGGAAATTCCTTAGGTTCACCAATACGTCGACATTTTAAATGGTCGAAAAACCTGATGTTCATGCTAGCGTGATTCGTCTTCGTTATTCCAAGGGGAAAGTATACACTGCTGGCCAAAAAAAATGGGACACCACCTATAAAATCAAATACGACCGAATAACTCTGTCAGAACGTACAATACCGAGCGTGGTTCTTAAAGAAAATTGTTCCCTGGGCTGTTAAGAAGAAAATAACGCTTAAACCGGTACCGTCAAACAAAAATCAAAAAATTTGGGGGTCACCGAAAAAAGGTCCCAAAATTTTGAGTGGACATGTATAATGCACAACTCATTGACGGTCAATTATTACACCTTTTTGTCATTTTCCGTTGCGGATGTGATTTCTGAATCCCTTTTGTTAGAAAATATCCGGTGCCAATCCTCTTTTTCGTCTTTAGTGGTTCTGTGTGACGTACGAACTCAAGCGTTACGTCAAGTTTTCCGTCGGTCGCGCGTTCGCTCGGGTGCCTTTCCCGACAACTGTTTCGGAAAATTATGGCATAGATTTTTGCGTCTACGTGCTGAGGTGCCCAAAGTTGGAAAGTTTAATAGTCGCCTCGTCGAAAATATCGAGTACGGGAGTGGCGGGAAATAAAACTGAGAAGTAATTCCCGGCTTACACCACAACGGTAGCCAGAGAATAATTTTATTGAAGACAAATAGATGCAGCAACGCATAGTTTTGACACATGGACGAACATCGTAAAAATTTTAACGCCAGCTGGCAACCTCGGAAATGGTTGCGAAATTTTGTGACGCCACGTCGCAGAATGAACATCCGTTCTTCGCCTCTACCTACCGGGTGCCAAAACGAAATATTTTAATGTGTCTACCTTACGTAAAATGACGTACGTCAAAAGCCTGCACCGGCTCGCGCGTTGCGACGTGTCGCCTCATAGAAACCTGAAACTAGGCCCCAATAAAACGCCCCCAGGGCTGAAATCAGGACAGGACAGGAAATCCTGTCCTGAAGTGCAGCGGAGGAATGCGTCTTCATTGTTATCAGGACAGTATTACAGGGCAGGGTTTTTCAATCCTGTCCTTACACCCAGGACAGGGCAAAAAGGTCTGTCCTGCTATACAGTACGGGACTTTCGCAAATTTTGCGTAAAGCTAAGGCACATCAGCGCATACGAACGGCAAGTACGCCAAGGTAGGTCGCGATAGGCCAGTGATTCAAAAGCTCCGCAGCGGCGCGAGTCTGGCAACGAAATTTCGGAAAAACCCCGATAATAAAAGCCCTGGGAAAGGTATCAGGATTTCGAAAGTAACAGGACAAGGCATCAGGACAGGGCAAAAAATCTTGTCCTGTTTCGCAGAGCAGGATTTTTTTCCAGTCGCTCCAGGGCAGGAACACAGGGCAGGAAATCCTGCCCTGATCATGTTAAACAGGATCCTGTATCGTGCCCTGCTCCATTTTCCAGTCCGTGGTGCCCCGTTTTTTTTGCGTAAAAGTCCAGGTGCCTCAGCGCTTTTGTGCCGCTTGAAGTCCCACACGGAACTTTTATGTACTTGCAGAAAGGTGTTCTGGAAGGCCTTTCTATTCAGCGCCAGCATTAACTCGATAACGCGCGGTTTAGTGGCATCGGTGAGCACACGGCTTTGTCGCATCTTCCTATAAATCACAGCCTGAAATCTATTAGGCAATTCCTTTGGAATGCTTATTGTTACGCATAAAACCTGAAGTTGAACTTAGAGCCAGTTAGCTTGTCGCACTTGTACGTGCCTAATTGTTTTATCGAAAGGAGCGTTACTTTCACAGCAAGGTTTGCGCTTCTTCAAATCCTGAAGAGCATGATAACACGTCTTCGAAGGCTATAGCTGAAATTAATTAGCTTGTTTTACATTAATTTGTTTTATTTCATGTCAGCTGAGTGACGCAACAACTTGATACTGCTTAAAAACGAGCGCCCGGTTTCATTGGATAGCACAATGCTCCAGTTGCTCCAGTATGTCAAAAACAAATGACGGAAATGACACCATAGATTACGAGATTTCACACGTAGGACCCCACTAAGAAGTTCCTTTGTTGGGTCATAATCTACTGACGCCTTATCACAAGCCGTCGTTTGAAAGTCTCTAGAAATACTACCTCGTAGACTCGCTGGAAGACCTGCGTATCACATGCTACGGGATTGCACATAAAATTTGACCAGCCACGACTATTGTGTGTTTGGTCTGAAGCCCTGATTCAACAAGACTCGATGAACAGCCTAAGCCGATGCCGAAGCGAAGGTGTTATTTGAAACCGAAGCGGAAGACCGAAGCCAGAAAAAACAACAAGATCGACGATCGAAGTCTAAGCTCTGCAAAAAGGTTGATAAGTTGCGCCAGAAAACCTATGGTGATCACGCAACCTCAGCAAATTTACTTTAAAAACGTCAAATTCTCGCCTAACATTTTGGTTGTTATCTGGTTCTGTTAGCCAGTTGAGCTAATGCAGACCGTCGAAAAGCTTCGGTTTCTTTCGGCCATTTTGACCGAAGGCCGAAGAAGGAAGCCTGAAAAATTCCGAAGATCGAGCTGTAGATTTCCAGGCCTGATGATCACGCTGTCTTGACGGCATTCTCTACGCATGCGGGTTTAAAATAAACTTACACCCATAATGCGCCCATAAGACGGCAAAATAATGTAGATCACAGATCATTAAGAGCAAAAGTAACGCGGTAAGCCAAGAACGTAGTGGTTAGGCAATATCAATAGGTGTGCAGTACCAGAGCGAACGCCTTTGCGCACGACGGAGGTTTATCGAATGCGAACCGACCGGTTTTCTATAGGTCACCTTTCCTTCGCGTAACAATCGAGGGGACTTAAAAGAAAAAAAAGACACTTTAGAGAATGAACAATCAAAACCGTACACAACAGCAAAAGACGAACACTGTGACTTTGTGTATTGCCTACGTTCGGACGCAGCACTGCCAAAGTCGAAAAATTTCGCGGACATTTTGGGCTCCCATGACCGAGGAGACAGAGACAAGGAATTGAGTTGGCGCCTGTAATAGGCCGATAGCTAATAGCGTGTTCATGACAAAAGACGAAAAACAAGTCTTTGCGGACATATGCTCGCGATTTCCGCTGCTTCCCAAAGTCGAACAAATTCAGGGGGCTTTTGTTTGGCCTTGTTCATGTTGACTATACTACATTGCGTGAACTGAAACTAGTAGGCCCCCATAACTACGCTGACAGTCAAGGTAGATTACGTTAACAGCCGACGAAGACAGTAGTCAGCAGGGCCGCAACAATACGCAGCAAAACAAGGAATATGGCGATCCCATCAACAATCAACACCAAGTCAGCACCGAGGCTTACATTTGTGTACGCCGCACCGCTTGCCCAGGATAGTGTGACTGCCGAAAAAATCTCGATATGAGTTCGAGGGCCACGGTGAAAATATTACAAAAAGTTCTGTGCTCTAATTCAAAAACCTGGATGTCCGACCCTGCGCTCATTGTTTCATCTACGAATTAACCGTCGAAAAGGAAGATTTAGTATGCAGTATCACATCAGGGATGGGACCGAACTTCGGATTCGGATTCGGATTCGCTTCGGTTTATTTTTTGACCTTCGGATTCGGATTCGGATTCTGATTGAATTTCAAAAGCGCAAAAGCTTTCATGGCGGGTGCGACGTGATGTTCCAAAACGACCTTGTAAAACCTTCTTTTCGGGCGTGACCATGTCATAGGGATCATTCTTCGTTTCGGTCCATTGCCCCTCCAGGGCGGCTGGGGAGGTACCGGTTCCGGAAACAGGGAGTGGATACCGGTATGGGTCTGTCATCGCCTAGTACCCGCTCCATCCATCCACATGAAAGCAATTTTGTAAGTAAAACCCCTAAATGTGTTTGGTGCGATTAAGAAAAGCTGCTTATCATGTCGTACCTGAAATGGATATTTCCGAATAAGGGCCCGTAATCAGCTCCCCAAGGGCTTTCAGTTGAGGTACAACATGATCGTTCAAAGTGACTTTCAAAAAAAGGTGTGACCCCCGTTTTTTGGTTTTGGAGGGCTTTGGCTGCGGGACCAACATGATGGCGCGGGAGGTAAGGTAAAAAAACACCATTGTTCCGAATTTTAATACGTTTATTATAATCCAAAATTGCAAAGGATGAAAGCGAATGAAAGGGAACCGGCAGCATTCAACGACAATGAGGCATTAGTGCCTTCAAGAATCTACTTCATTTAGTTAAGTGATCTAAAAAGATTTTTAACCTTATGATACGGCATTTCTCGCCTTGCGTGGATTATTCGTAGAACGATTCCTTTCGCCATAGAATGCAAAATCATATCTATTCATAAAAGGAAGAGCTAGAATCTGGTAAGCTTTTGGCTTGGTATACCACAAAAAGCACTGACAATCGTGCTATTAAGCTTGTAAATCACGGCATTCAGGCATAAAATGTCTACTATCGTATTGTGTAGCCTCACTTATGTTTGAATGATCGGAGAACTTGAAAACTTGAAACTTTTAAGACACAAAGTATCGAAAATTGCAATTTTTACAAAACGTCTCACTACGTCTACAAGGGTTTTTTTGGCACAAAGCCGTGAAAATAGCTATTTTACTGCTTTTTCATCGGCTGTGTAGGACGACGCCGGACGAAAAGTCGGGCCAGCGGGTTGCTTTCCGGACCGGTTAGCCCACAGTTATTACGGCACACCCTCTGGGAGTAATGGCCCTACCGCCGATCCCTCCCAATGGCATATCGAGTATCGCCCGTTATCGTTTTCAAGTCTTCTAACCGTACACCGTGAATATGCAACTCAGCGATAAAAATAATGTTTGGCCCAGTGACGTACTGAGCATCCATATTGGGAGGCACCCAGATTTTAGGGTGGGCCACAAAGTTGACCATCAAAGTTGCTCTTGGTCACCTTTAGGTAAAATTTTCTCCAGCAACATCCGACCACCGCGTCCCTAAAGGCTACCTTTCCCGGTTCGCTGCATTTCCAACCCTTCGAATTTTAGAGGGGGACGGCATCCCCTCTCGGTATGCCACTGATTTGGTTCTCACAACTTTTCTCTTTTATCTTTAAACCCTCTAAGTTAAAACACCCTGTCGGGGCGATTTTTCGGTTGATTCGAAAAGTTAGTAGAAAAATGACTGAAGTTTGATTCCTTAAAGTTCGTCCCGGCTCTTTTACTTCGCTCCCACCTAGGTGCGCCTGACTGAGTGCCTCAGTCCGTCTTAAATTCGATGAACCCCAAGTCAAGCTTAAACATAGTTTGTCATTGCCCTCGATGCATACGATGTAAAGTCCGACGATGACCTTTGAGAACAAAACAGCTGGCATTCTACCTAACGCCCCGGATGTCGATGCCGCAGGGGACTGTGCCTAACAGTTGACAATGCGAAATTGCTGACAAACGTCACCGAGACACGGGCGCCTGGGATAAGCGTCTAGAGCAAAAGCAATTAGTTAATTGCCAGTGTCCGAAAAATTCCACTATTTCTTGCATATGCCTATTCCTATAGCAGTTTACCGAGGTATACCAAACCTCGGTTCGCTCCTATGATACATTTCAGGGGTTACCAATAACGTGCTTTTGGCGAGCCCAAACTCCGTTGTGAGTAACTTAAACCCGAATAGCCCTCGCAGGCGCATGGCAGAGCAAATTTTGGGTTTTATAAGAAAAATTCCTTCAAAGATTTGTCCTCGGACGGATCTTATCAGTAATTTTCGGGGTAAGAACCTAAGTAAGCCCGCCGCAGGCGCCGGCAGAGCGGTTAGCTAATAAACTTTTCAAGAAGAAGTAACCGTCGGAACAAGTAAAAAGTTGTTAAGCATAGCCTGGACGATTAACGATAATTTTTTTCGTGATTTTTTTCTCGTCAGATAATATTTTCGTAGATAATAGTTTGTACTCCGTCAGTAGGTTAGGTAGGAAAATATTCTTGTTTCCCTTTTCAAACTTTCAAACGAACTAAGTGCAGACACAGAAAAACCTGCAAAGTTTCGCTTCATCCAGCTTGCACGGACAAGCACCTTAAAACCGAGGGCTTTCAGCGAGGCAACAACGGCGGCGTGCGTCCGCAATGTCTACAGCTGTGCAAGTGAAGGGCAACAAATGAAAACAACAATTTGAGGACAAGTTATCCAGCGAGATTAGTAAACATGTCTGTTGATTGCCCGTGCGACGTTTGTGCTCAAACATTACTGGTTTCGTGGTGCACGTAGCATCTCGCGCAATTTATGACGAATAATCAATAAGCAGAAGTCCATTTCCGAAAAATATTTTCTAGTTTCCGAAACACGAAATGTATATGCCACGGGCCGTAAGATCCGAGCGAGCAACGCACCGCGGCGGGGATCGTCGCTGAAATGGACTTTACTGAACGGTCTTAAGTCATACTTGAACGTAAAATGCTTGTAGTCTACAGACCTAATAGCTTATAATTACTCTACAACACAGTCTTTTGAAGGCCGTTTGCGCTTCAGTAGGGCAAACAACGAAGACAGCCGTTGGTATTTCTTGCGGCTTCAAAAATCTCGCGACAATCATTAAATCAGCAAGTAATAGGTACCCAACTCACAAAACCTGATGCCCTGCCAGTTTTACACGCCTCGAGTCGGCGGCGCGGTTGTGCTAGACAGAAGGTACCAGCGGTGGCAATTCCCAAAATATGAACCGAGTAAACGTGAAAAACGATCAAAGCTAAACCGAAGCTTTAACTAAAAGTTTTCGACACCAAAAGGAACAGAGGCTTTGAAACTTTGAGAAATGCTAAAGCTTACAAACGTTGAATACCACACTACGCTGCAGGCGATACCAATGAAATCTTCGTTAAAAATTGTACGCTTCAAAACTGCAACTTCTTTTTATTAATGAAGAGCGGGTCCGGCTTGACCCAAATTCAAACAAGACTAATCTGTTCGGTTTAATGCAATGTCCGAAAAATAAACGGCCAGTTACAGGAAGCATTCGTAGGACGCTAACTTTGCCTCAACTCTGGTCGGAAGGCGAACACGCAAACGTGACGTTTGACACAATAGTGCGCAGCAGGGTTGGGCAGATTCTGATAATATCCTGTTCCTGGGAGTCTAGGAAAAATGTGTCCAGCCCTAGTGCGCAGATGAGTAGCTTTCACTCGACCCTGGAGCCGGAAAAGTCATTGTTCGAGGGAGACACTACAAGCTCACACAAAATCTGGTAGCACCTAACGCTTCGTGTTGTACCCGCACACGCATAATTTGGTACGTTGTCTGTTTATTTAGCGAAATATGGGACAAACATTTCGTGCGACTATGCTGGGGTAACTTTCTGGCGATTCCTGTCGATTGGAGACATTGGTGCATTCGCTTTCCGGCACGGGGGGGGGGGGGGGTGGGGTCGCACGGGAACGGGGAACGGCACGGGGGGGGGGTAGCACGGGAACGGGGAACGGCACCGGAGGGGTAGCACGGGAACGGGGAACGGCACGGGGTGGGGGATTTTCCCAAACACTAAAGTAGACATTGAGGGATAAATAATACCACAGAACCATAAAAGTTAACAAAGTACATCAAATCTCCTTGAATTTTCTTATTGATTTTGACAACAAAAACCCCAAAAAATTTCAAAAATAAGGTTCCAAACTGCCTACCTAACTTCAATTGATCTGAAATAATTCGCTTTCTAGCAACGACTTATGCCTTTAGAGCAACTAGGACTATGATTCGCGCAACACTTTCATAATGGGCTAATACAATCTCCATTATAAAAAACATGGTTTTGAATTTTTCACGCTAGCTTTGTTAGACGCTTTCTGGCAAAAAACTGCGTGCGCTAGCGGTTTGCGAGAATTCCCGACGTCTGGACTTGAGACACTGGTATGCTCGAAGAAAATATTCGAGACAACGCAGTGATGAATTTTTTTGTGTCTGAGGGGTGAATTTCAAGAATGATCGAAAGCGCGAAGCCGTGAAAGCACTAAACATTACGCCGACGAGTTTAAGAACAATTCGATGTTCGCTTAAAAACAAATGCGCCGACAACGCCGTAAAAACCTGGTAATCATTGGTCTGCACCAAGCTTTTCACCTACGAACGATCAACACCTGATTATTTTGACGTCCAGTAAGGAAGCCGTGAGCCTGAATCAAGGCGTCTACGGTGCCGGCAGTACTCAACTTCAACTGGTATTTGAACAAGTAAAGTACAATCCGTCTAAAAATGCGAAAATAATAGACGGGAACGAGCATCAAAAGCGCCAGAACGTCTATATCGGGGACTGGTGGTGCGAGCGCGAACCACTTGTTTTGATCGGTTTCATGACGCACCATAGTATAATGAAAAATTTCGGTAATACTGCCCGCGGTACACTCAAGAAAATCACTTGCATAATTATCAGTGCTAACGCTTTTGGACCCTAATCCCCACAGAAAACCTGGTCATAAATATTTACATGGGATCTGTGCTGTTATTCGGGGGGGGGACACGTCGCCAATTTTATTCGGGGGTTTAGCCTTTACATGCTCCACTATTACACACAAAAAATGTTGTCGTCACTTTGGGGTCATCGTCATTTTACACATTATTTAACGAAAATTAAAGCAATATGTGAAAATATCTTACAAATTTCAGAAATGGAAAAATTACCTTGGTCCCCCCTTACCCCCCCCCCCCCCCCCCGCACGCCCTTGGTATCGGAAAACCGATACCGATTGGTGTCGCCTGCGGCGGGTCTCTTTTTCTGAACCAACACCCGTTTGGAGTTTGTCACATGAAAATGTTTATTGTACAATCTTCGGAACGCAAAACAAATCCGGCCTGCGTTTTTGGTATAGCTAGCAAGGTGGGTGAGGGGAGAGGTGGGGTCCAGACGCTGCTATGTCAGCTATACATCTGGCAGCTACGTTGCTATGCGCCTACTGCATAAGCATGCTTAAATTTGAGCCCCGCCGCAATGGAATTTAGGCCAAAATTTGCCAGTTGGGGCACAAATTCGCGCGGGTCGCCTTGTCTAAGTATCGGTGTAGTATCGGTTTTTCGACCGATACCGATACCGATACCTCCAAAATGCACCGTTAGTATCGGAAAACCGATACCGATACCTGGTATCGGTCCCAGCCCTGTCACCGTACTCGTACCAACGGCCTGCGTAACTGCGGCAACGGCTCGCATGGCCAAATATGGCCGGATCGGAAGATAGACGCCCGTTGAACATCGCATCGATGACAGAAGAGCCAAGAAGAATAAAATCATTGATATCCACTTACGATCGCAGTTGAAATGGACACGTTTTAATCACCCGTGAATGGCTCCAAAAAGGCAGGAGAGGTTCGGACAATTTCGCATTCTCAGTGCGTTAACTTTAGAGTCATCGAAGGCAACAAACACGAGGAAACGCGCAGCCGGAATGCTCACGATCTTCATTATGTCCTTAAGTGCTCGTTCTCAGAGAACAGTCTAGCCAGTTTTGGGAGAATCCATTCATAGCTTTACCGAAATAGGGCGCTTCCGAGCGTACGCCTGCGTGGCGCGGCATTCTAACACCGTAACCTTAGAACGAATTGTACTCGGAGATGTAGACGCACATAGGCAATAACATCCCCTCTGCTTTGAAGTTCACAGGGCAGGCACTCGAGGATAGAGCTACGGTAGTAAAAGTGCAATCTGTTTGACTTTTAACAGCCTTGAGGCAGTGCATTTTATGGTGCAGTACGCGAAAACTGCCGCATTTCCCTTTCAGGGTACAGTGCTAGTGAGAGCCATAAATAAAAGAGCCATAGACCTCGTCGAAGGTCAGCACGGAACGGAGTCCGGTACGTGGTAGGCCAAACTCTACTACAACTGACCTTTCCGCTAGAACCCGAAATCGCAGAATAAATTTTGGAACCGAATGCGGATCGCCTTCTGATTTTACGGACGGCCAGTCCGGGTATGTAGCTACGAGTCAACTCGTTTATTCATGTCACTTGAAGGATATACGCTCAAAAATGGAAAATCAAAGTTTTGACGGAGCGGCGAAGATCGAGAAGAGTTTTGAATGTTTCTCTCTGATAAAGAAGTTGCATTCCGTATCCACTTGTGGTGTACAGGCTCAGCTGCATCAAGAACTGCTTGTTCACAGTAATGACACCCTTAACGACACCCATTGATGAGTCCAGTACTTCCATTAACCCAAACATGAAACTCGCTGACAATGAAGGCGATCACGCCAAGTCTCGCGTCATAGCTGTGCTGCGCTGATTCGTAATCGTCGTGGAGGTCTCGAAGCACTTGGTTGACGAATTGTCGGAGGCGTCGTCCGCGAACATTCCCCTTTCTAGGATGAATTTCTCCAGGTCGGACTGCTGGTTCACGCGGTGACCGTAGTGTGCTTAGGAACTGTATCATTGCAGTAACTACGATATTGTCGAGCGAAGCGCGTGGCGGACTAACCGCGACATGCGTATGATCTATGACATGGTATGACATGCAATACTAAATGCGACGAACGCATTGCGCACTTAACAACTATGACTAAGACTAAACCTTATGACTAAGTAGTTGTAGGGCTATAAGGCTTCGCTAGTCCACTTTGCAATGTGACGACAGTAAAGTCCATAGAAGCAGTCGTACGTAACCGGTACGGTTGTTTCGCTGTCTGATGGCCAAACTCTCTTGTCGATTGTAGTGCGACGCCGTGGCGAGGTCGTGCTCTAGCTTTAGCGAGATGACGAGGAAATATTTTGTAGCGTCTACAACGAGCGAATTTGCACGGCGATGTGCATAGATTCGCACACAAGCAAAACCCGTTTTAGAGCGGTTTTGATGATTCTGCCCACTAGAAACCAAGCCGACCTAGTTTTAGCCTCAACAACAACAACCCAAGGCCCGCACCTTGGTACGGGCAGATCTGGCACGATGCTATCCGGCTGTGCCCCAATGGTGCCACAAGTCACACCGTCCTTTGGGGGTATTCGGCAGGTAAGCCCACATACCCACGAGGCGTCTTCTTTGAAGCGTGGAAAGCACCGCAAAAAGTCTGCCCAGTACTGCATAAGCCTCGATATTCGACGTTAGATAGACACAGTCGCGACGCACCTTGTCGGAATAACATTATAATGATCGATTTACAGCAGGCATGCGCCATCTGCAAGTCTCCGCTCGTCCGCATCCATTTCTCAAAGGAGCGATCTTCGAGAGACGTACACGCCGCGATTGCAACACATGCAAGTAATCGAGGTATTAGTGTGATGTTCAATTGCGGAAAAAGCTTTATCGCTTGCACAACTATCGTGGGTCAAATAAGTCTGAACGCGTTTGGTAACCAACCCATGGTTAAGCCGTGACGACTGATGAGTTTGTCTGTTTAAAGAGACAAAATAACTTGTTGCACCGAGCGATCATAACTCTCGCATCCATGCCTGCCTTGAGGCAGCTGTCGAAACGCAATGGCGACAACCTTAAC
>JNEY01000139.1:174830-185588 GCA_020875895.1 Aphelenchus avenae | reverse complement strand
CAAGAAAAAGATCCATTCCCCCATAAAGGACTTGGTACGTAAATTGCGTAAACCTAGTCCATTATGAATGGGGGGAGGGTCAAAATGTCTGTTTTGGGGGTGCGGGGTTGAAAGCTCAGGTAATAGTACCTGGAACTTTCCCCCGGAAGAAAGCAAGTTTTAACTAAATTTCGTTTTTAACGCTCGAGTTCAATATGCCTGGCAGGCAAGGGGCTCAGAATGCTTAACTGGGAGTTTATTTTTTTGCATATAAAAACCTGTCGCTGCACAGTGTCGATGCCGTTTTGTCATCGTTTAAGCCTCGTTCACAACCACCGACAGTCGCAGTTTCTGGTCGCAGTTTGGTATTGTTTGTGAACGAAGTGTCGCAGAAAGTGTCACCGTAACTCTGACTGTCGCCGTCAAAAATTTTTCATTTTCAGCGACAGTCGACAGCGACACTTTTTTCACTTGTCAATGGGTTCTAGCGCATTTTTAGTCCTCCCTATCGATTCTAAAGTTGTTGTTTTTTAGCGTAACCTAACGTTGTTTCGTCACCATGGGCAAGAAAATAGAACGCACCAACCGCGAACTGAAGCCTATTAACGCGGTGTACGGCCTGACTCACCCGTGGCAGAAGGCGGACGAGAAGTACAAGGACCAGACCTCCAAAAGGCGATTTAGAAGAAGCTGGCAAAAGACTGCGGTTACGCAGGGACGATAAGAAAGATAAAAGACTAGACTTAGACTCTAATTTAGATGGCAAGGAGGCGGCGGCGGTATGGAAAAAGCTTCGCGGGAACTGCGTCACGTCAGTCAAGAAGAAGCAGGCCAGCACCAGTTCGGGCCTCGATGACGTCCTCATGGACGCCGACTACAACTTGTAGGCCGCGGAACTCGAATTCCTGCGCCCGGATATCGAGGACCGCCCGAGGTACTAAAGCTCCCTCGGACCCTCCCGTAGGACAAACGAGAATGACAGGTTAATATTTAGCCGCTCGACCGTCGACAAGCATGCGTCCACTGACAAAGACGGCGACGATCCCGAATACGTCGAGTCGGAGGACGACGACGAGGAAGACGACGAACAGCACACCAAGCAGACCGAGAGCTGCAAGTCGTCGTCCTGCAATTCTCCGCCCTCTTTAATGAGCTCCTTCAGCGTCAGCCAGGCGCCCCGGCTCGGAAAACCTCTTCAAGCATAGGCGCCACGTGCGGGCGTATAGCATATGAATTCTAGTTTCTTATAATTGGGGCACCGAAGCTTTGCTTTGAAAGAATGATTTGGATGCCTAGCAGCGACTGTACACTAGCTATGACACTCTTTCATCTGTAATGATCGCGGCTACGGTCTCAATAAACGGTTCCGGCTGCTAGGTGTAGGCATTTGTTCGAAAATATTTCCTAAGAGCTTTCCGAATTCCTCGACTTCCCTCTTCAAAAAACCGGGATCGTAGAGCCGGAACGGACGACCATGGAAGACGAGTAAGATGATGGAACAGCCCGGTTCAGGGCTCCCAGACCGCCTTCACTGGGGGGGGGGGCGACGCCCCCGGGCCCGGTTCCTCTACTCATTCCGAAACGTAATTAGAGTACAGTGCGGAATGGCGCGGTAGAGCCAGTTTAGCAAGCAGTAACGACCCGACCCAGACTGTTCTGATTCGAGCTAAGCTCGGCCTTCGAATCGGGTCAGGACCAATCCAAGCGCCAGGTCTTTATTTACCGGCGGTGTGCGGATTATTGCATACTTCACGGGCTCTAGCGAAGCGGTGTAGTCCAGCCAGTGGTACGTGAACGTAAAAAATACCAATGAGTCAGCCCGTTCACTCGATTGTTGAGTACGAAGCAGTCACGATCAGACGTAAGAATGTGAAACATAATCAAACAGGTTACGACAAAATAAAATGACCTAGGCGTCTGGCAACGCGGCTCAGTTCAAAGTATCCGAGCTCACTGGAATGATTGCGCATAGGGGTAACTTAGCAAGAGGCGTAAGCTAAAGAAACATATGAGCGGCCATGCGCGTTCATGGCCGTACTATGAGCTGCAAAGAAGGAGCTTCCTATTTGCCATTTACAAAAGAATCTTTCTGCATGCACCGTGAAAAAAACCTGATGATGGTCCGTCTTCTCCGCTTCGCCAGCGTTCAGAAATTGCGTGACGATGACGATGCCGGATTCAGGCCCGTATCGCCGCTATTACAAGCCAATCATATACAGGGGAGGACCGGACCTAAAATTTTGCGGGATGGCATATGGGCAAAAGGGGACCCTTACCAATTATTGGCCCGGCCATAGGCCGGCGCCGAAAAAATTCCTTGGTCCTCCCTATGGTACTTTCAGTGGTTGCCCAATATTGACCTTTTGGTGTGTCCAAAGTGCCCTTGTGAGTGGCTTATTCAACGCCAAAATGCGATTCTCCTTGCGCGCCACGCAACAGCTTAGTTAGCGAGCGAAGACCAGAGACGTACGGTAGGTATGAGCGGAGTCCGCACTCGCATCAAACAGGATATAGATATTACTTTTTTAATTTGCGAGATGAAACTTGACATTGGTAACTCAGGTGGCAAATTTCGGGCTTGCTTTTAGGGTAAAACGTCATAACTGCGGTCGATACATGCTTAATGGCAACAGTACAAATGGCACAATCGTGCCGTTGCGAAACCATCGCAATTTTTACCATCCTCAAAATTTGTGGATGTTTCGCCGGAAATTTTTGGATGCAAACGCACTTTAGACATCATGTTCTGCCTGAACTGTAATTTTTCGCGTCGAATTGAAGTGAACTGGACCTCGAGTTCGGTTCAGTTCACTAAAGCTGAGTGACTTGGAAATACATCGCAAAAATTAGAAAGCGCCGACAGAGTAAAGGGGATTCTATGGGCAATAAAACATTTTTTGAAGTAGGTTTGGTGCGCTTTCCAGGGCGTCCCCGCAGACCCCAAAACAGCTTACGCAGTTGAAGGAACAAGCTATTAAATGGTTCGTGATGGGCAGCTGTCCGGACCTAGGAAATCTGCGTTGCGGATTTCATTAGGTAGGGGGCCCCCTTACTTTCGCTTTTCCTCTTGGGCCTTCCTCCTAGTTCAGTTAACCTGGCAAGTTCAGCGAACCAGGAGTTTTTTTCCGCTGAACTGAACTGAAGTGCCCTGCATGTCAAGTTCAGTTCGTTCATTTCGGTACCGTTCACCGAAGTCAGTGAACTGGGCAGTTGAGCACAACGCGGTTGTATAGGATTCATCGCCTGACTGTTGCCTTTGCTGGACGCAGCTAATATACGGCCAGCTACGAAATTTGACCCAGCAGAGCCAACAAACTTCGGAAAACTGCAACCGCTATAGCTACACGTTGAACAGCGAAACAACAATGCTGGCGTGGGCTTGCTTCATGGCGCGTATCAAAGGCGTAATTGGTTTACAGTCGATTGGCTTGCTCCACCATCTTTCAACTTCTACTTTGATACCGCCACAATGTCGCGCATTTGACGGGAACTATTTGCCACCGCCGCAGGGCATACATCTTGTTGTTGAACGGAAACCAATAGTATTTAACCAGTTACCATTTTGTCAAAATACATACGCATAAAAACCTGTAATAATCCTCTATTAGCCGGTGCTCGGCACTGTTTTGCTGAAGTGTCAACATTAGTGAAAAAAGTGAAGTGAAGTAAACTGAAGCAAAAAACAAAAAAATCGACAATCGTTTTGTCAATCATTCCACCAGCGCAGCATGGACGTTACACTCGGCAATACATCAGATTATCATATTATGGCAATGGATGAGCAATATTTATATGGACTTTCATGGCAAGTCACTCCTATAATTAATGAGGTACGTCCTAGAGCCGACTTTACAAAAGAGCTGCACAGGTTCGGCAGTTGAAGGTTACACTGAATATCCGCAATTGCGTAGGCTGTACCGGGCAGCTTGCTGTATTGTGTACTTAGCCGAAAGGGGCTTTTGAGCAAACATCCGTAGACCAATAGCCAATTCTCGACCTAACAGGAGCAGACAGACCAGACGATTATGTTAAGCACAGTCAAAAACAAATATGTAGGTAATACGGGAACAGCGTTGCTTTACGCACCAAACGCTCTAGACGCCAACACGTGTTTCCGGAAAAAAGACGATGAACTTGTATCATTCTTAACTGGAAAGAAAAGGGCAAAGAAAAGTGACGTGCCCGAGACGATATGTTAAAGTGCGACTAACAGCTCTTTCGTTTGCAAACGCAAAACCGGAATATCAACAACTTTTCCTTACAGTTTTTCACCATGGGAGTACAGAACAGACTCCAAACGACGATTGTCCACCCTGTTCCATATCCAAACAGAGAAGTGACTTGATGACGACTCACCGAAATCCGGACGTGCGTAAAAGGTATTTTAATCCTTTACGGGCAAGCCTAAAATCACACTTCAACGTCAAGTGCTTTTCCACGTAAATAAATTAAGCCCCTCGTCGCCTTGATAGTGAGCTCCCTTGCAAACTGAGTCGAGACTGAGTTAAGTTCAGCGCAGACAGAATTAGTAGTCTCTTAATTTGTGTTTCGTGCTCACACACGTTTTGCGAACGCAAAGACCTTTTTTAAGTAGGCAAGATAGCAGATGGCAAAAAAAAGACAGACAAATTCCGCCCTCACTGACTAGTCTTTCAGTCCGTGAGTTCTGAAGCAAGCCACTCACGCTGGTACGGTAGAAAGAAGTAGGGAAGCAAAGGTCGCATTGACGACCATTCGTTACGGCAGACTGAGAACAGGGTGCGTAATTGAACGCCTTAACCTACTTCCCTTAACAGACCATAGGGGGGCCCATTTTTTCTATATTGCCTTGCCTTTGTTTCTTATATAACAACCTACATTTTCCTGCCGGCAAAACAACAATATTCATTTTTTTTAAACTTTCTGGAAATAAAACCTGGCACTTGGACGCAAGGCGCTCTTTGTACGACGGTCTACGCGAGCTGTTAATGTGGCGAACAGAAATTAACAGCGCAGTGTTCTTAATAAGTCAAACCGTCTTTTAAATGCAAGGTTAAGCTTGCGCATGCTTTGTATGAAAATGGCCATTTTCTGCGTTACAAAAACTTCCACATCGCACAAGAACAAAATTACGAATGCAGTAGGGTCCGATTCTTTGGCAAATGAACGAAGGATCAATGCAACTAACATAAGACAAACGCAACAAAATAACATTGTGACTAGGCATTACGAGAGAAAGAAACCGAGTTCACACGAAATCGGAGCGTATGAGACAGAAGTGTGGCAAAATTTGAAGGAGCTTGATGCAGTGGCTGTAGCCAGCCCAAAATTTCGGTGGGCGGCTTAGGGTAAGGGAGGATCCTACTTACCTACTTTTTCGGCGTCGGCCCAAGGCCGACGACAAAAAAATGTCTTGGTTCCCCCCTTAGGTAGTTTCGGACAATGTCGGTTTTTAGCCCTCTGAATGCGGAAACAGCGAAAAAGAACGAACAAAATGAAACCCTTCCTGAATTGCGATGAACAGCGATGTGCGCCATAGAAGCGAACGCGTTCGCCGCATGGAGGACATTTGCCGGTGCGTCTAATCTGCATCCGGTAAGCGCCGAGGACGGACAGCCTCACTTGCGAGGCTTATCGCGTCGCTGCGATCACGAGGTGCTCGACCCCGCGATGACGACGCAGCTCTGTTTCACTAGCCTGCAGGATTTTCGTTCCCGGGCGAGGCTTAAGTGAAGTGAACGATAGGCCAAAGCCACTTTCCGAAACGCGAGTGTTAGACTGGCCCTGCCCAGTAAAACAGGGCTTGAAAGCAATAATGCACTTTAAATGATACAATAGGAACTATGTAAAGAACATCCCCATGTCTCATAGGCAGTCAGTACCAAAAAAATGGACGTTCGGCACATTTGACCTCCGTCTCACGTTTCCTCGCATCACAATCCGTTTAAATGTTGTTCTGCTACACGTTTTGTCCTCGCCAATAAGCGCGTACAGTCGAAAAGCAAACGGGCGCTGGCAACGAGGAGCGGAGAAGCGTTCAAGGAACGCCATCGCTGACTTGTGAAAAACCATTTATAAGCTTGCTTACAGCTCCACAGGAGAAAAAGCGGCAAAAAGACGTAACAACGGTATCGTCAGTGTCGCCCGCAACATCCTAAATAGTCGCTTTCTTGTGAAACACTATGAATGCGGACCGACTCGGCAGCTCGGAAACTAAGGCTGATAATGAACAAACTCCAAGTCAAGTCAGTACGCAAATTTATCAGAACGAACAATCAAAGTGAGAGCAGCCGCACACGCAAAGCTGCCCCACTGTCGGACAACGTTACCGCGGCGGTCGTCAGCTTAAAACTGGCAGAAACAAGTTTTCAGCAAAAGAAGCAAATAAAAAAACGTCTCACCTTTCGCTTGCCTTGCGGTGCTACGCGCGTTAATCGATAACATAGCCCGACTACGCTTTTACAGCGATAAAAGAAAAGCCATGCCACGGTCCCGCAAAGCAGTAAGGATAATTCATCGGGTAAACGCCCTACGTTAAGCATCATGACCACATGGACGGAAATAAAAAAAAGTGAATAAGGTGTACCAACAAGGGCGGTGCGAGACCGACCTGGGCGTTTTTGACAAAAAAAGATCCTTGAGAAATCGATGTTCAGACGGAATAGTGGAAGTTTTTTTACCAAGAGTAGCCTGCCGCGGTCGCGGCCAAAAGCGATTTTTGGCCTTATTTCACAAAGACTAACGAAAATTCCATCAAAAAGTGAGAAAATAACACAATTTTCAGGGATCATAAAAATTTACCTTGGTCTTTCTCCCCTCGTAGCGCCTTTGAGTGCAAAGTTTATTCAGCAACAAAACCTGACATCGAGGAGCATCGCGCACGCTGCTTTACAAAGAATCAGAAATATCAAGCAAATTTTGAATGACGACAAATGTGCTTAAAGAAACGAAGATTTTTAAAAAGCTCATATACGAAGGACTCTTATTAAGTTAGCCTCAAATGTCGCTACGCATAATTGCATCAATGCCTGACCGACCAATTATGTACAAGCAGTTGGAAGAACAATCGGCCAAAAGAAATACAAACAGTACCAAGATAAATGTGGAAACACGGGTGGCTTAGTGCATTTTGGGAAGGGCCCACGAACTTATCTTCCTGTCACGTGAATAGGTAAGACATACGCGCGTCTCCGAAACAAGGTAGCTGGCGAGTCATGGCATTAACCGACAAGTGTTTTGCGGATCGCTTAGGTAGTTACAACGGTTTCCGATTAGTACAAACAGGAAAGTGTGGAAGAGCAGATGTCTGGCAAAAAAAAAATTGTCGGACACTGAATTGTCCGTCGTTTGAAGCCTTTTAAACTGCTTAAACGTGAACCCATTGCACCTTAAACTTTGACGTGAAGCTCAACAAAACCTGGAGTCGCCGGTTCTTCTCATGAGCATCATAGAACACTCATAAGGAACGGTATAAGCAAGTTTGAAGCGATTAATAGTCTTGTGGTTTAGCTTGCTACTTTTCTGCCTTCAACCGAATATTCGCATGACTCAAATGTTTCCGAAAAAAACCCGGCGCTATGGCGAGTTGCTTCGGTCCTCGCCGACGTGCCATGATTCGCAAAAAAAACTTGCACCCGGATTAAGAAGAGCGAAAACAAAAATGTTGTAACCAGAGTGTAACGAATCCGACAAGCAAGCCATGGATCGCACAGGAATGACGAATAGTATCCAAAGAACAGCACAACTTTAAGTTCGTTTGCTTGCGAAGGATTTTCGCCTTTGCTAGATCATCTGCCTAGTAGCAGTTAAGCACAAAACCTGGCTTCTATGGGCTGTAAGTTTGCGGATGGCTACGTCACACGTATTCACATGCCTCAGGACGAACTATTGTGTGATTTAAAATAGCCTTTGCGGTTTCTTCATAATGGGGAACCGTTCGACGCCATGATACAATTGCAGCCGCCACTGCTCTGGTACTTGAAGAAAGAATACCGTCGGCTTAACAAAAACACGAAAAAGCTGAAGTGTATAACTAGCAGAAGCCTAAAGCGCAACGATACGACTATGTCGACGGCAGTGCGACGCATGTGCGAACGCCTTCACGCATGGAGGATGCTCGACGGATGCCCAGTGGCCTGCATTCGGTGCGCGCCGAGGACGGCCCCTCTCGCTTGTGCGGCTTATCACGCGGCGGAAATCGCGAGACGCGCGTATGTGCGACCGGCGGTGAACTTTTGCGAACACACCAGTGCAATGTTTGAACGATGAGCCATTGAGCTTAGCGAGATTATGGAAGTTGACGAGAAGTCATTATCACGGAGCTAAACAGCTGCAAAAAATGCAGTAACAGGCAAAAATCAATCTCGCTATCACTGTTTATGCCAGGGCTGGGCGCTTTTTTTCGCGGGCCGAGACCGAGACCCGAGACTAACCAACCTGACCCGTACAAAAACGAGGCCGAGAGCCGAGACCCGAAAAAATTCCGGCCATCCCTGGTTGACGCCGGGATCTGTTTTTGGAAATAAACTCCGAGAATTTTGCTAAAAGGTGCTTTTAAGTTCGAGTGGCGGATTGCTCGGGACGGCAATTACTCTTGCTGTGAATAATTTTTTTTTGTTGTCACTTTTTGCCACTGGCGGCCGCATTCCCATGGTTGGACATGTCTGGGTCTGACACATTAGTTTGCGTCCGTTACACGAAGCTCATCGACAATACTGGCAGTACGGCTAGCAACCCCTGACAAAAAAGAGGTGCTCCCCACATCGAACTTAATGGTAGGTGCCGCCTCCATATTGTAGTGCTTCTCCCCATAATCTAGTAGTAACGTGTATGTACGCAAGGGAGCGTCCAGAAAATGCGTCACGGGAATTCTGCCCTTTTTGGCACCCCTCTTCCCCCGTTACATTGACGTAAAAAAACGATTTTACCTATTGTAAAATTTGCTCAGGCCAGTGGCTTTTTCACGCTTTTTTTCCTTCGAACAACTGAAGAAGGTAGAGGCCCGCCGCAAGCGAAGCCAACAAAATTTTAGGTCGAAATTTGCATATAGAGAAAATTTCGTCGAGCGACCCTACAGTCGTGCATAAAAAAATGGAAATCATGTGGCTCGAAGGTTTTTACAGAAGTCTAAATGAGCTCTCAAGCATAATACTTTCTTGGTATGTCAATGACCGTCTACAGAACGGCGCATAAACAAAATGTTTATTCTTAAGTACTATTTTAAGACTTGGAACATTTGGCAAAATCAACTAAACATCATCAACACATGCTCCAGAGCGCTTCAAAGTTTACGATTCGGGATGCTTCTGTAATACCAAAACCTGTCAAGCGCATGCGAAAGCTGAGACATAGAAAGAGAATGGGCGCCACATTTCTCATTACTTTTTCCGGAGGCCGCTCCTGCCTTTGCTTAAAGGAACCTGTCTCGTATATGTCTATGTGGTAAGATGCACTAGAATGCTAAATTCCAAAGAGCCGTGCGGGAACCAGACAATGGAGCTCAGTGACAAGTAACCAACAAATACGTCTGTGGTAAGCTTAGAGTGTACCACGGCAATTGTTTTTGAACTTCCAATTTTTTCGAAAACTTCCACTTTTCCTTCCGATCAAAATAACAACTTCCAATTCCCTTGAAGCCAAAATGAACAAGCTCCGCTTCCACTTCCGGAAGTGGAAGTTCAAAAAACACAGATGGATCATGGCCAATATTATGAATTCCGCCAACAATTTTCACGACCCGTAGAAAGGCCCTAAGCCACTTCAAGCAGGACCATTCGCTTTGGTGTGAACAGAAGGAGTGTACTGGACCTAATAAGAAGACGCGAAAATAATCTGTACCAGAGAACGCAGTCGGTGCAAACAGCACAGAAAGCGCGATGTGAACGCCGTGCGGTGCAAGTGGGAACACTTCCGCGCGCAAGGAGCGCTCGTTGAATGCGCACTGGCCTGATTTCCAGGGGCGCCGAGATTGGTTGTATTCGTCTTGGAGGCTTATCACCGGGCGGAATACAACTGTTCACGATGGGAGAAGCGGGTGCCCAAAAATCGCTTTGTGAGTTCACATACTTTCTGCGCAGTCCCTAATAGGTAAACACGTAGAAATAACGATAATCTTGCTAAAACTTTTCTGTTTGCTAAAAATTAAAGTAGAGCCATATTCGGTAGACATGCAGAGTTGTTACACCTTTAATGTGTGAGGACCATTAAGGCAGTCAATGCCAAAAAAAAACCTGGACACTCAACACAATTGACCTTCTTTTCACGCTGACTCGCATCTCAATTTTGTCCTCGCCAATAAAACAGAAGCGCGTACAGTCAAAGAGCAACCAGGCACATATCGAAAAAGCAAGAACGCCACCTGACTTGTGAAAGAGCATTTTATAAATTTCGTTAAGGCGCAAAAGGAGAAAAAGTGGCAAAAAGATGCAAGAACGCCGCATGTCGGCCATGTCGGCAAAAAGACGCGAAAACGCCATCGTCATGTCCGCCTTTGTCCAGGTAGGGAAATCAATCTCAAGTCGCGTCCCACCGGCCATTTCGTTGTTTTTCTTTAAAGATAACCGCCCACTGGTCCTATGCACAATCGCTCCCCCTTCGGTAAGCCTTTGCGAAGAAGGTGCGAGAGTTACTACCCTAAATAATGAATAATTTGAGCTATAGCTTGGCGTTGTTGCGTGACTTTGAAAAATTACCATTTTGTGGGTATGACCCCCATTTTTGGGGGTCTAAAGGGGGTTTCAGCCAAAACAAATATACCGTATTTTCTCTAATAAACACCCCCCGCCCCCTCTATTAGACCCC
>JNEY01000139.1:126334-138714 GCA_020875895.1 Aphelenchus avenae | reverse complement strand
TATTTCGAACAAAAGTATACTGCCCTGCTTTATAAGCTAAAACCTGAGCGGCTGCTAAGGTAGAACGCTTCGAGCAGATGAGACAACGACGTGTATTAAACGCTGTTACATGAACACGGAATTTTTCCTATGTTTGCCTTAAGGGGGTAGTAGTAATGGGTGGTTGAAGGTCTTCAAAAATCATTAAACGTTAAGAAAAGTGAAAATGAAGGTTTTGACATGATAAGTGACTGGAAATTACCAATTTCCAGTCAAGCGGGTTTCAAAGGTCCACAATTTAGATTTAAGGAACGCAAAAACACATGTACGACAGGGCGGTGCGTAGAGCTGAAAAACTAAATTTACCAAGTTTTGCACAGATTTGTCGAAAATTATGAAACAGTTGCAACGGGTACTAAAAAAAAAGTGCTCACTGGTACCATGAATATTCGGGGATTAGTTGAAATTTTGTCGGTTCTACCGAACTCATAAACTGAGTTACATTACAAAAAACACTGCTGATGAAGAAGGGCCGCTTCATGTCTTCAGAACATTCGCAGGAACAAGAGCACCTTATTCCGTAAATGCCCTAAATATAGCCCCCCTCTTTAATTATGGCCCCGGGGCATTAATTAGAAACACTGGAAATTTAATGCAGTTGAGAAATGTTTGACTTGCCTGGAAAACATGTTTTCTCGAAGTTTTAGACCACGACGAGCATTCTGGGATAAAATTTTGGGGCACTAAAATTTTAAAACTTTGACACTAAAAATTTGGATCCGGGAATTTTCCAAAGGGGGGAGGGACCCTTGGGTAGTTGGACGGTTGGTGCCTCCCAGATATGGTAAGCCGAGGGAAAACTGCCATTATACGTTTTAAGGCACGTAGAACACTATGGAATACTCGCCATTCTTCACCATATTCGTCAAATTTTGGCGATTTTGGGCAAAATTTCCTCAGTTTTCCGCGGGCCTTTCGGCCCGCGCAGTGGCAAAATAATTAAGGCCCCCTCTAATTATGGCCTCCTTTGGACCGGAGCAAAAAAATATGGCCCGGGGCTATAATTAGGGTAGTTTACGGTATGAGCTTTCAAGAGCTTTATATTAAATCCACAGCAAGTCAAAAACCTGTAGGTAGTTGCGCAAGTCGAAGTTGTGCAGAAATAGAGTCGAACTTGCATCATCTGCAGAAGTTCGGCTAGGGCGAACAGACGTTCCGGAATCCGGATAATATGTTAGCTTCTAATGATGGATTTAATCGAATATCTTGGCGGTCCATTTAGTGTACCTATTAAGGACGCACATGCGAGGCTATGCCGCCGCACCTCAAATTCTTACTTTCAACAGGACAAGATTTCCGCTTGGAAGTCTTCGCTTTAGGAAAGACAAATCATCCTTACGTGGGATGACTATGGCGCCAAAATTCCAGGAATTAACGGGTGAGAACTCTATCTGCAGAGGGCGTCTTTCGTCTTTTTTAAGTCCGACGACATAAAATACATCGACAGTGCTCGTTTATTGTTCCGAGAACTGCGCAGACAGTTAAAGCATGATTAGACTTTTTGTCCCGCATGGTGCAGAAGATGGCACGTTCTAATGAGAACGGAATGCAAGCTTAGAATGACAGTTCTACTAATGGCCGACAATTTTCAATAAAAATCGGGACAAAGACGCGCATGAGCGTCAACAAAAAATGATCGCAGCTTCGGTCTGCGAAGAAGAGCATGGCCAGTCTGCGATTGTGAAGAAGAGCATGGCCAGACGTATTGTTAAGGGGTCCGTAGTATTGGTCGTAGGGGCAGTGGCAATGCAGCAATGAAGGAAAGCTAAGAGAATAATCCGCTCATCCTCAGCCCTTTTGCAGAAATAAATGCTGTAGAGCAATACCGTATAAAATATAAAAAAAGAAAATTGTGCACAAAGATTAGAACAAATTGTAAGCCAAAACAGGTCGCCGGTCATTCTGAACTGGGAGACAGTATTCATACTGGCCTCTTGCCTACGCAAGCGCGCACGCTGCGATACCAGCGGGCCGAAACCTCGTGCGAACCGCCGAGCCGTAGCTTTCGCATTTCGGATTTCGGTCCACAAAAGAAGGCCCGCGTTTCAGGCCGAATAGCGGCCAGAAAACATGTAGGAAAAGAAGAAACGAATGCCCCCGTGTCTGCGCCGATTTTGTTCAAAATTCTAGGAAAATTTACGCAGCCCGTTGATCACTGTAACGGCGTTGTTTCATCATTCTGCTAAAAACACCGTTCTAAACAACACAAGGAGTCAAACAAAACTAACATCGGCAAACAGTTGTTGAAACATGCACAATCGTCAGGCCTGGATTGTAAACCTTCCCATACAATCCGGGCACTTTGTCAGGCGAGATTAGTGACGCTTCAACGGGCTGAACGTCCGCCGCCGAGCACAAATGACTCTCAGAAAATGCCAGCATGCGACACGAGAGATGGCGGGGGAAAACACGTTATCAGAACGTTGCATTCAAATGTCTTAAAGTCATTTTTAGGGAACATACTTTTGAAGAAAACCTGTGTGTATTGTTAAAACCTGTCAAAGTATCGGTTGTAGCGAGGTCCTCTGTCGATCTGCTTCTTTTTAATGAAACGAGAAAAAATCCGAAGTACCATTTATTCAGTACACATAACTCAGTACGCCCTTATTCAGTACGCACTTATCCAGTACACATTTATTCAGTACGCACTTATTCAGTACGCATTATTCAGTACGCACTTACTCAGTACGCATTATTCGGTACGCACTTATTCAGTACGCACTTATTGAGTACGCACTTATTCAGTACGCATTTATTCAGTACACATTTATTCAGTACGCATCAGTTCAGTACGCCGAATTAGCTAACACCACTTGCGTGGCGCTACAGAGTGCACCAGTCGTTGTGGCTGCACTAGCGATTCTCCCTGTTGCGGAACCATGCTCCTGAAGAGTGCCCCAGTCGGCTGTGGCCGCAATAGCGATTCTTTCTGTTGTAGAGCCATTTATAGAGCAACAAATGCCCACCCCGAAGGATGTCCAAAAATTAAGTATTATGCAGCGGGTATGGTTGTGCGGAACTTGTCGCAATTCCATAGCGGCCGGCCTCTTCAGGAGCATGGTGACATAAGTATGCTGATAGAGCCGTGCAGCGACCGTGAATTCAGAGCAAGGTGGGGTACGCTCAAGTAAAGACGGTGGGAGAAACGCATTATTCTGCAATAGCACACATGAATTACAATGCAACTAGAAAATCAACAAATTTACTCAAGTTGCGGCACGTGTACTGACATGATGCGTACTGAACAAATGCGTACTGCATAAATGCGTACTGAATAAATTTGTACTGAATAAATAATGTACTGAATTGATGCGTACTGAATAAAAGAATACTGAATAATGCGTACAGCATAAGTGCGTACTGAATAAATTTGTACTGAATAATTGCGTCCTGACTAAATGCGTACTGAAAAAACACGTACTGAATAAGGGCGCACTGAAAAAAATGTACTGAAGGCGCCATACGAAAAATCCAGTCCATAACTTTTTGAACATCGAGGCCGTGACTGGTACCGGAATTCCGAAGCCGGCGCGAGTACCGGTGCAGCAGGTAAACACGAAGATAAACGGTGTATGCACGCTTCGTCGTAACGTGTCGGCAGATACTTCCAAAAGCTTCTTTTCTCTCTCGCAACATACCTGTTTGCGGGTTCTGTGCGCATGACGTTACAACAAAATTTTGACCTATAACCCACGCCTGCTTCTCTTAATTTGTATCAAGAGTGTCTCGAAACGATTTCGAGTTTGCGGAATCAGCATTCGAAAAGCACCCCCTCCGCCCATCGTTCGGCGTTCGAGATGTGTCCCCTTCTGTCGGCATTTTTAATCCGGAACTCGAAAACTGTCGGAGTCGGAACGAATCTCTGAAAAACCGAGTACGCTTCATTTGCGATACTTGAAAGAAATCTGACACGGGGCATGCCTGATAAACCAGTTTTTCGATATTGTCAATGAGTAAATTAACGACGATGCCGGCGGTTGGAGAAACAGGGGTGACTCTCGACGAATTCAGCCGGGGCAAAGCGGATCTAGAGGTACGGACGTTGATACCGTAATACCGTGACGGCAGCTTGCAACTCACCTTCCTTATTAGCACGACGCGCGGAATCGGCATTTTAGCCCACCGCTAAGCGCCGACATTGGGTTTACTCCCATAATTGCAAATTTCTGGCCTATAACTTTGTCGGTGTCGCCTGCGTTGTGCCGTCACCAAAGGGCGCGGATAGGGCTTGGTGGAAAGGCTTCATTTCTGCATCGGCAACACTTAAACGCTACATTTGACAAGGCCTGCGGTAGGCAAAACCAGGGAGTTTTGAAAATTATTGTGAGTAATACCGTGTTTGCGTCCTGATTCTAACGATACTGGTGTAGCCTATGTCGATCTTCACTTTATAATTGCATAACAATGCAGCTCCCGGCTTCTTATTGCTTTATGGATAAAACCTGGTTTCCGTCGCGATTATCCTATCTTTGCTGCAGAGATAGCGCTGTATAGCGTCGTTTTCAATACTTATGCTACGTACATGCTTGTTTGCGTAGCGTGACGGCAGCCCGCTCCCGGATCGCTATGCCATGCGTGGTCCTGGCCGAATTAGCACGAGTAAAGCCACCAAAAGGGTAGGTTGGGGCCGGTCAGGGGAGGGGCGCCATGGTATGGGGGCTCTTACCTATTTTTTCGGCCGGCGCCGAAAATATGCCTTGGTCCCCCCTGTGGTAGTTTTCTGAAGTCTCCCTTTTTTTGCCCCACAGCGCCGCAGCTCGCGGCGCAAGCGCCGCCAAAACGTGTTTTTGGCCTTTTTGGAATAAAATTCATCAAAATTTCACCGCCTCAATGGTTTTCCAGCCCCGAATAACACGTATTTAGCCTAAATATGCCCGACACAGGCGTCGCCAACGAGATTTTGAGGCTTTCTTGGTAAAGTTGCGTTGAAAATTTATTTTGCCTTGGTCCCCCTTAGCTCGCCGGGGGGCGGCACCCCCCCCCCTCAAATTACGCCGCTAGGGCGCAGCATTATTGTGAGCGGTCTTGGTCCTTGCACCGCTATGTAAGATGGGCATGTACTGTGCTTAGGCTTCGACGTTCTAAAGGCCCGGCTTCACATTTGTTACTACTAAGCAGAAGGGACATCAGATAGCATACAAGGCATTAAAGCAAATTTGATATAACCTGGACGTTTTTGGACAAACCCATATGGTTTCCCTCGCAACGACTTGCCACTTCTCACGGTGTGAAGTAGCTTTTTTGCTAAAACGGCGAAACAAAGTAATATTTAGCAAAGAACAGCTTTAAACAAATTCAGCAATCCAGCAGGTCATGGCCTTGTTAAAATGCTCAGTCTGAAGTCCTTCCGCTCTCCGTGGCCACACCGCCAGCTTTCGGTCTCTCGATCTTTACGCATTTACCCATTCGAATAGCAGCGTGAGATTCAGCAGAATTCAAGCCGAGCCTGAAGGCCAAAGTAAAAACCAAGGCAAACCCAAATCCAGCAAACTCCCGAATTTCCGAAGAAAATCCGAAGATGCAGTCCAGAAAGTCTGAGAGTCAATCGAAGACTCGCTACGGTTGGCTGCATCGCGAAATGCCATTTAGGCGAATATATATAATGTCGTAAAGTCATTTACCCGACGGAAGCGATGCAGGTCATCCTGGCGACTAATGCGCTTTTCTACAACAATATTGCCAAAGAGTCTCGTCGGAAACCTGGCCGCTTGGCAATGCTCACAGCAGTGTTGGCCGTTCTCCACCGGGCTGATTATCTGACCTTCATCATGATATTCCGCTAGCCCCCATTCAGGGCCTTTTTTATGAGACAAACCCCTTGCTATACCCGAAGGCGCAACAGTTCAAACACTGTAAAACTGTTGCGATATTTGAAAGAATGAAAGACGTAACAAATATTCGAAAGGCAGCACAGGCCGGCACACTCCAATAGGAACATTGGCTCGACTCTTTTGGTAAGCAACAGTCAACATCGGCGCTCGAGAGGCCCGTCCCCGAAATTTAACCAAGAGCGAGCCACGACCGAAGCATGCACTTAGGTATTTAAGATACAAGTAGTAGAGCTACTGTTGTACGAAAGTGAAATCGCTAACTTCAGTCAATAATTACTCCCGTCCATTGTAGAAGTTTTTTGGGATTTATAAAATAAAGTTGCACGAAGTATCGGCACAAGTATGGCAAAACCTGAACTGTGCACGGCTCGTTGCATTGTTCAAGCCTGCTTAAAATTACGCAGTCTCTGCGTCAATGTTCATTAACGAAGCGCTCAGTAATTCTTCAACCTGGAAAGGATTTCTTTTCAGTTCTGTCTTGCATATTACCAGTTTATATGAACCACTCACTCTTTGCAATGCACAATTTCATGTCACGTAAGGAAGCCTTTGGTTAACCCTTGAATTATGTTTGTATGTTTCACTGATATTGCGATCCCGGTATTTGAACAAAAGAATATGCATTAAACTTAGACTTGAAACGAAAAAGCAAAAATAATAAAGGATGAAAGCAGTACCACAAGCACGCGGTTAAGAGCAAAAATGTGCGTGAAACGCATCAGAACCGCGAGGCAAACTGATATGTGGCGCAAGTGAAATGCATTCGCCGCGTCATAGCGGACGTTCGCCTGAGCGCGCTGACCTGCATTTAATGGAGGGACTTCCTCACTTGCGAGGGCTTATCACACCGCGGAATCGAGCAACGCGCCTGCACGCCTCGTACGATGCACCTCTGCGCCGGAAGCGAAGGAAACGTTCTGCCGTTAAAGTGGACTTTTTTAGAAGAGCAAAGTGAGAAAAATCAATTTTTGGCGTGGTCCAAGAGGAAATCGAAGCTGTGGACCAAAGAGGGTTGGCGGATACCCTGACAGTGTCCGCCTCCATATGCCTTAAATCACCCAACCGGGCTCCGTGCGGTGCCTTAACGGCCGAGCAGGTAGTGGCCATGTGCAAGGACTTCCCTGCCGTTCACCATCAAAACGGAACTGAAATGTGTCACGTATCGAGCGTTCAGTGACCTGTAACGTAATAGGACGGGACGGAATAACGGCCAGCACCCCGCCTTCCTGAAAAGTTCATACAATGTCTAAAACACTTATAATAACGTCTAGCTTTGAAGGCCCTACGAATGCACTTTAAAAACGCACTGGGCTTATAACGGCACGCACATTGCTGCGGACAATTTTTTTTGCGAGCCAAGCGGCACAGGAGTTCGAGCAGCACAAAGCGCTCCGATCATCCAACAAGCATCCAAGTTGTAATGGGACACTCACGCCACTGGACGGAATCGCTCGGAGAACAGTCAAACTGTAGGTTAAGTGATTCATAGTAAAGGTACGGATAGGCAGTAAAGGAACGGCAGTCGTACGGATAGTACCGCCATACTTTACCGACTCCTTACTGTTGTACGGTACGGAGTACGGCACAGTGGAGCAATACGGTACGGAATACGTTACAGGGAGTCTGACCGGTACCGCTGCCGATCCTTAATTCATAGATCCCATAAAAAAAAACGAAACGCCAATTCAGTTCAAATACCTAAGGTTTCCATCGAATTACGCAACGAGAACTTCCTGCGGCCTTAGTTCACCTCCCTGTCATAGCCAGAGTTGGAAAAGCCAGGCTACGTGCTGCTCAAAGGCACCTCGTATTTCCATGGCGGAGCGACACTTTCGAAACTAAGACCTACCTATTGTAAAAAGGTCATATTTCCGAAGGTACCGTATTTCCAGAATTGTAACCGCGGAGTTTCTAGTTTCCAACCTGTCTCGGACTCCTTTCGTCGTATTTTTGGAAGGGGGGGGGGGTAAAACTTCTTGATGTATACGCAAATCGCGGACGCTCGCTCACGCGAGAGATGACAAACCATCGCGCTATACTGAACGCAACGTACCGTGAATCCTCTAATTATAAGCCCCCTCTAATTACCGGCCCCCCTCTAATTATAGGCCCCTGTGGATCAGAAGATAATAATTATACGCCCCCCTCTAATTATAGGGCCGGGCCTAAAATTAAAGCCACATCTATTAAAAAAATTAATTTTGCATAACGAGAGAACATGTTTTCTCGACGCGTTAGAGCATGGTGAACAATCTGGGGTCGACTTTGTGAGGACGAAAACTTTTGATTTTTGTGTCGTCAGTGAAGTGAACCAATTGGGGACCCTTATGTTTCGCAAAAGAGGCATCTCCTATACATAGTGCATGGAGGGAATACACCCGTTACGCGTTTTAAGACACTTAGAACGGTAGTATGGCCGCCAAACTTAACAATATTTGTCGCACTTTGATGAATTTTTAGTTGATTTTGGGCAAAATTCGAGCAATTTCCCGCGGGTCTTTGGCCCGCGAAATAGCGAAACAATTATGGGCCCCCCTCTAATTAACGGCCCCCCTCTAATTATGGGCCCCTTTGGAACACGATGAATAATTATAGGCCCGGGCCTATAACTAGAGGATTTACGGTATTACCGAAGACATCGACGTAGCTATGTAATGTTGAAGAGGCAAAAAATAGCTGTGGCCGAATTAGCAAGAGAAAAATCTTAGTCAGGAAACCGGCTTGAAAAAATGTTTATTCACTTCTAACGATGAGAGGCAAAAAAGTGCAGTGACGCGGCTATTGAATGATGCGAAGAAATGAAGGCTGTGAATTTGGTGTTAACGCCCTTCCTCATCGCGACGAGCCGGATCGCTAAAATACTCGAGGGGAGCCGTGTCCATTAGTGACGTAGTTAAAAATCGCTCTGCTAATCTTCCATATCCTTGCATATAGGCACAAAAAGTCTTTTATCGCAGTGTACATGTTTCAATAGTGATCGAATGCTCGGATCTTAAAGCACACAAAACATGAAAAACATTGGAAAAAGCAACTTTTGCTAAAATCTCATAACCCTCTACGATTTTTTTGGCAGCAAACCTAAAACGGGCGGGATACAAGATTTTGGCCGGCCGAAGTGACAGCGCCGGTCGGACACCTCCCGGTTCTGCGAGCCTATCTTTATAAAGGGTACCGGGCCGGAAGTCGGCGGGCCGGGCCCAACCTCGATAATCGTAAGTTTGCTCAGACTTGGTTAATTTCTGGTATTTTAAACGTAAAAACAAGTAAAAGTACCCATTTATTTTGCGGCCAATGTGAGCACATACAAAGAGTACGTTGGAATCATTGATTCATGTTGATAGCAGTCTCTGTCTCAAGCGAAGTAAACAATAACGATGAAATGTTTGGATAATTACGAACTACTTACTAACTGAGGCAAAACCCCACGGCTGTTGGAAAAAAACTGTTTTTTCTCAATCGCTAAAACGCTTGCGTTTCGGGAGTTGCACAAAATCGTCGTTTTCTTTTTCTTAAATAGAGAGGCTATGCTTCAGACTTGCACATGAAAAGGCTCTTTGTTGTCTTAACAATGGCAAACTGTGATTTTGAATAACCTTCACTTTAAGCTTAAAAGAGTGCAGTATAAGGGGCTCGGAGCACCTTCACCAGACAAAACCTGTTGTGTTCTCCGGCAGTTGGAAACGTCTCCTAGGTACAGTACGCGTCCGCTAAAAGCTGGTTCATGTCGTAGCCGCCACAATGAAAGGACGGGAAATCGAAACTGAAAAAGCCGCCATCTGCAGCTGCTAACAAAAAATGGGGCGCACCCCCTCCCCCCTGTCGCCGGGCTTCGGCCCGGCGAGGTAAGAGTGGACCAAGGTGGATTATAAAATTTTCATAGAAATTTTTATAATGTGACCCCTAAAATCGCTCTGGAAGCGCCTGCGGCGGGCTATTTTTAGATTAGAACTTCCTGTTTTCACGGTTTAAGTCGAGTCAGACCTAAATCTTCAAAGAAAGTTTGCCAAAGGAGCACAAAAAAAGCTATTTGGTGGCGCCTGGGGCGGGTGTACCGGGGTTAATTAGCACCTAAACCTCAGTTTAAAGCCACTAAAAAGGACCAAACCAAGACGCTCCAGAAATGTACCAAAGAGGGGACCAAGGCATCTTTCGGCGACGGCCGAAGGCCGGCGCACGCGAAATAGGTAAAAATTGGCGCAGGCGGAGGAAAGAAAAGCAGGAAAAGTAGGTACAGGATTCACCCCTTGGTCCCCCCCCCCCCTCCCGGAGAGGTCCTAGCTATGTCGTTGCCCGGACGTCAAAACGAAGGCCTAGATTCGATAGATGACGATGAAAGAAGAATTTCCCGGTGCATGAATAAAAGCGAAAAACAAATATTAAGATTTTTTCACATTGCCCAAAATTTTCAGAAATGAGCTGACGAAAAATAACTGCACCGGGAACTTATTCGACGAAATAAGCCTCGGATCGCATAAACCAGGATTTCGGAATTTACTGCAGCACTAAAACGGCCTTTTCCGTGCCTTGTCCACTACAACGGCACAGCGCCGTTTTTTGATCCGTGCCGTGGGTCGTGCCGAAGCGACCCCCTCCGTACCGTGCGTACTTGATCACGGCGAAACGGCACGGTACAGGGCATGGCGCGGGCACCATCTCTGTTAGCAGTTATCCAAAACAACGCGGCAAAAATGCGAGGACTGTGATGAGGTGCGGGCACAGCGCGCATGCATAAAACCACAGCAAGCCTTGATAATAAAGCCTAATTCCCCTAAAGCACTGTTGCCCATTCCGCGAACATAATTACCGATGTAGCTGTGGAAGTGTGCAATGTAAAACGCATAAATAGCTGATCATACTTGTTGCGGGAAGTTAATGCTGACAGTGAGTTGTACGCTCGGTGGTTCCAAGGGCAAGAAAGTATAATGCCACACGATCGTATTAAAAAATTTTCTACTGCAAATAAAACATTTCGGTGGCGGTCGCGGCGCATGAAGGCGCCGCAACCGTGCGTAGGACAAAGCAGCAGGACCTCGGAAGTCCGAAAAAGATTAAGTTTCGACCTCGTGTTTCCGCAAATTGGTACATTCATGTATCAAATACCAAATGTGATCCATTCTCAGAATTCTGTTACTACTGGATCAATTTTACTAGCCTGAAAACTTTTTACGCTGTTTACATGCTATAATATGAAATGGAATCGGTACGAAAGCGCCGCAAAAAATGTCAGGTGCAAATTTTATAATTTTTGTATTTTAAGATTTACTACTTTAGATCTTTAAACTCTAAATCCAGAGGCTAGGAAGACGGACAACATTCGATTTAAAAACGCTTTCGAATGCTTTCAGCAGCTGAAAGCCACCGCCGCTCCACTACCGCCACCTCTCACAGATGCTCGAGTGTCGCCTACGCACCAGCCTGCAGCAGAAGAAGCTCATCCGGCAGCATCCAGCGCAACTACTAAGCGGAAGAAGAAGAAGCCACGGAAGCACAACATGCAGACGCTCGAACTTTAGCCGCCCGGTACGTCAGCGCAGCAGCCCGTCCCATCATCGTCCAACACCGGCACAAAATTTGATGAATTATTCCGTGCGATCGATGCCCTCTCTCGTCTCGACCATGCTCGTACAAGCCCCAATAGTAAGTATGTATCACCTCTCCCTCAGAGTGTTCTCGACTCGCTTCCTCCGTTGTAGTTTCTCTTTTCACACCGCAACACTTCACTGCATGTTATCCAAGCCGTCTCTACTTTGCTCCATCCCATGTATGCCTACATTTGCATTAATTGACTTTTACTTGTAGTTTACTGCCGACCCGTTTGCCTATACTTTGCCTCCTATCGTCACGCCTCTTGGCGTAAATAAGTGAAAAAGAAAATGAAATAATATGAATTGGAATCGGTACAATAAAACGGCTTCACGCTGTTCTTAGATTACTGCCTCGGCAGTTTTCCCCTCGCTGGATAATTTGACTGTCGACCCCGGATATACCCCAAGCCTACCGCTAAATACGGGCGCGTGAAATTATAGAAACTGGTTTTTTTATTACTCAAAACGCGGATGTTGGTCAAAGCAATGATGTTTGGTGCCTTAGAAAATGACTGAACCGCTAATTTTCGCGATTGACAAAAATGCATGCGAAAAATATATTATCGAGGCGCTTTCGCGACATCACATTTGAGATCTGCCATGGGCTTTATTTCAATACACTGACACATCCCTCTGGTTACGATTACAAGTTTTTTGGAGGCCCAGATGTGGTACGATTACAATTAATTAAATGAATCCTAAACCGGTAACTCGAGATGAATTACATTTCGACGCACCGGTTGCAGTTCTAAAGAATTTTTTCGACAACAGCGCTCGAACAGCGTCTTCCGACCAAAGAGAAGCGTTACGTGAAGACATACCATTTTCAGAATAATATTTTTAAAAACCTGTACCGAGATATTCTGGAGTACCACCTGGATTTTTTTTCAGATAAGAAAAGGCACTTATGCTGAACGGTATACGC
>JNEY01000139.1:93820-123558 GCA_020875895.1 Aphelenchus avenae | reverse complement strand
GCCTAGGTTTTTGAAATGGTTTATTGTGAAAGGTAAAAAGAGAAACAGTTCAAGCAAAGAATATGGCATTTGTGTGCAGAGGTCCAGCTTATCCTTTGAGCAGCTCAAATATTAGTAAGATACCGTATTTCTTCTAATAGAGCCCCTGGGGCTCTATTTTTCGTAAGGCATTTTTTTCAGAAAATAATAAATTTTAAACATTATTCTAAATTGTATTTAATATGTGTTAGGCTCACTATCTGTTTTAAAATTCTTCTTTTATCGTTATCAATCCAAATATGGCCTTAGGTTTGAGGTCCGCATACCCCACACGGGTATATAGCATACTTGGGGTGGAGCACTATTCGAGGTGGGGCTCTATTTGAGGTGGGGCTCTATTCGAAGAAATACGGTATAGCCAGGGCAACCTCAAAACTGGGTTATCTTAAATGCAAAGATGGGCAAGCCTGAATTTAAGCATGTTTTCCCAAAACCACAATGCTCAGCTTAAAATATATTACCGTATTTTCTCTAACTGGACTCATCCTCTATTTACCCTTCGTATGGCAACCGTGATAATACTAAAATAATAAAGACGTGTTTTAGTCAAGCTGTATGAAACAGCGAAACTTTAGCGCTTTTCAGCGGGCATTCGTGTGAGCAATGTCTCGCCTATTAAGGCATGGTCGAACGGTGGTGACCGGGTTAGCGGCAAAGAGCACCCACAGCCGGGATTTCTATGGTTTTCGTGGCTGAAAACAACTCCAGGTTGGCACATCTGGTCATTGCAGGTTCGCCAGCGTTCGAAATTTTTAGTCTATTTCGGTCAAGCCTTGAGAAAGGCTTTCCACAACTGATTTTAGCGCATGCGTACGGCTTATGTATGTCGCTAGTTAGCACTTTTCGCTGCATTTGGCACACTGACTGGTTCGGATTCGGGATGAGCCCTTCTCGTCGCAGATTCTTTATATCCTAGGCCCAAACAAGCCAACATCTTGGTCGCGTGGAAGAAGGACATCGGTGACATCAACTGCGCTGCCTGGCGACCGTCACCATGCGCTCCTGTCCGTGGTAGCGATGGCGCAAATAGTAGGTACCGACTGTACTCGGTGGACACGGAGGGCTCGAGTGCAGGGTATCCTTCGTTACACGGTAGATACATATTGCATGCAGAAGCCGGCAAGGTGAATGAATTAGAATTTTGCGTTTTCCTACGGGTAACGGTACTAGCCGTCGACGTGAAGGCTACAAACCTCATATTGGCCACTGTCCTGAAGAGCCCTTCGTCTCGCCGATAGTCTGTTCCGAGCGGACCAACACAAGACGGATCAGGAGCCGGCACTTTGGCCGAGCGGTTGACCAAAACAAAAACAACTGAGCAACAATGACACAGTTTCTTAAAAGAGAATATTAAAAGGACCTAAAATCAGTAAATAAGCCATAAAAATAATATAAGTCCAAGAAAAGACATTTTCGTGTTAGTGGCTGCAGCCTCAACCTTGTGAGAAGACCCACCAGGAATCGTTCTTGGCCTTCCGCATAAACTCGGGTGTGTAAAGTCGCCATGCTGGTTTCGCGATATAACACCAGTTAACAGGATAAATCTGGCTAAGGATTCTGGCTTCTATCGTATGCTTTGGGGCCGTCTAGAAATTGTGTAATCATTACATAGCCCTTTTTTACCCCTCCTCCCCCCTTCCCCCTCCACTGGGTGTAATCAGTTTTTGCATTGAATTCCCCGGAGGTCCGACCCCCCGAACCAAATTCGGTTCGCGAACGCGACCCCTGTTTTCCCTCGATGCGGGCGAGAGAGCTCTCACCCTTTTTGCTCCGACGAGTGTTATGACCTTGGCGCGAGTGAACCGCGAACGCGGCTCCTCCGCTGGTGCTGCGGTTTGAACGGGAGCGCTGCGGTCGCATCGCGCCCATTCCAGAATTCGTTCGAATTCTGCCGCGTTCGTTGCTAAGGGCAACCGCCGTTCGGCGGTCCGCCTCCGTGCGGCTCAACCACCACCGCCGACGGGCGCTCGCCCGATCCTCTTCATATTCATCCTTTCACCACCTCTCCGCCGGTTGCGTGTCGGACTGTCCCGTCCGACACGTATTTTAGGCCGTCAGGCCTACTGCATTGCTTGCGCGCAATAGCGCTTTTCCCTCTTGTATTGCGCGCACATTTTGTAAATAATGTACATTATTTACCGGTTTATATACCCAAGTTTGAGAGCCACCTCTATAAAAGCTCAACTGAAGCTCGTGCCTCTCAACGCTCAACTGAAGCGAACTAGGAGCCGTCGGAGACTACTGAGTACCGCAAACGACCCACCTGGCAGACGGTAGAGCCCTCTACCACTGCAGCGACAAAACCACTAGACAACCTGAGCAGGTTCCGCAAGGACCAGCACACCATCTGCGCCACTCACCGATTCCGAGGAGTCTGATCAACTCCGAGGAACGGTTCGTGGCACCCCTCCCTCGCCCTGTAATGATTACATATTTTCTGGACGCTCCCATTCGATAGGAAATATACTCCTACAGCATCGGCGAAGTAAAATCAACTGACGCCAGTAAGGATCGCCGCAGGCAGCAGAGATCGGCACGAGGACCCCCTGCCAAACCCCGTACCCGTACTGACCCCCTCCCGTGACAAACCCCTACCCGTATTAAAACACGGTCCCAAAGCTAAACTTCAATTTTGCCCAAAAACGGGCCAAAATGGAGTGATGGGCAAATAATCTACGTTAAAAAGTGGTTTAAATGTAATCCTGTAGAGCAATACAGAGATAGAGGACCGCCGCAGTCGACACCAACGAAATTACAGTAAAAAATTTTACGATTTTGATCAAAATTTGCTAAAAATTCAGTCAAAAGGCGGGCCAAAAATACGAAGAACACGGGTACGGGTACGGGGCCGTGGTGGTGACCCCACCCCCCATGCCAGACCCGTACCCGTGGTGCCCCCCCCCCCGTGTCAAACCCCGTACCCATAAAGTACGGGTACGGGTACAGGTACGGCCCGTAACTTGGTACGGGTGCCGAACTCTACCCTCTAAGGCGTTTTTTGTGCAGCGACTACTTTTCAGTGTCAGCTTAGGCCTAATGCATCTAGCTACTAATGTAGCCGTCGCCCGGGCGGCTAATGTTGTTGGTTTATTTACCAACGACACGTTTGAAGAGCTAGCTCGTGAACAAAAGTCAAATCGCTCAAAATAGGCAAAACAAATAAAATAAAAACCTGTCATCTTGCGGTTTGGACACAAGGCTGCCAGCGCCACGGGGACCCTAATATGCGTCCTGTGAGCCCCCTTAAGCTTAAGGGTAAGTAACTAATCCGTTACTAAGACACATAAAACCCGTATCCCGCATGCCTTTTGAGCATGACTTATAGAGTTGCCCCTTGAATTAAAGCAGAAAATGCGAGATTGTCATGGACGATGACCAGGGGCGTAACGTAGGGGGGGGGCAAGGGCCCGTGCCCCCCCCCCCCCCCTCACCCGAAATCCGGCCGAAGCCGGATTTCGGGTAAGAGGGGACCAAGGCAATTTTTGAAATTTCAGACAATTGGAGGAAAAAGAGTAGTTTTTAAGGCAATCCTACCGTTTAGGATTTAGCAACCGTGCGTAGGACGAAGCAGCAGGACCTCGCGAAGTCCGAAAAAGAGATTTCAGTGTTGAAAAAGTGACATCAGACAAAAACCGCCATACAACTATTTTGGAATTGAGTTGCTCGCAAGCGACTACCGATCTTCCAAGTGCTTATGTGCTTGAGAATTGCGAATCTAGGCCCGTATGATGCCATCTACTATTGATCCTAGCACTTCCTGAGCACTTTAGTGTCGCTTCAGGTCCTCCACAGAACTTTTTTTTACCGCACCAAGGTGGCTCGTTGTCACCCTCTGCTTCCAGGCTAGCTACCATTCATTAGCGCGCATGGTACTAACATCACTTCTCCCTCGGTTTGCTGGCACTGACTGCACGTCCTTATGTTGGTCGAAATTGCAAATAGAGTTAAAAGAAATCGAATGATATTAATATTCCATAAAACCTGTCGAAGAAACCACGTTCGCATCGTATCGGCAGTTATTGTTTTGTCTCTTATTGCTGAACAATGAACTTTACGTTTTACTTACGCTTTCCAAAGATTTGTCAAAGAGCCGTGTAGCCTTCGAGTCCTTCAAAGTTTCCTATTTTATGTGATCATCTAATTCGGGCCTGTCGCATCACGTACGACACTTCTTGTGCACTAGCGGTGTAGCACAGGAAATTATTTATTTGGTTTCCCGGCCTAAAGGAATTTTCGATGGGTTCATAATTACTGCGATCGGTCCATCGCCTTCTGTGAGGGTAAAGCATATCAGGATTGCTAAAACGTCACGGTTTTACTGAAATAGACGACCCGGGGTTAAAATTTCTCGTCTACTTGTTGGTGAAAATTTTGAAAACAAAAAAATTGCAAGGAAGCATGCTTTATTGGATGTGTTTAGAAGAGTGAAGGTCTGGCGCGTTCGTACCCTCGTGTATGCGCCGGACACTTCCGTCTGTAGCGGTACGGCAGAGCAAGGCATTTTAACGCACAAAAATCGTTTGTCCGAACTACTTTTGCCGAAAATGTGCCTTTGACGATCGATAAGGTCAAGGCCGTAAGCGGTAATGTGCGTCAGGAGCTACTAAGGCTTCAACAAAGTGAATACTTAAAATGTGGCTCAATGTAGCAGGCCCGATCCGAGGCCCGCCGGGCCTTTTTAAGCAGGGCCTCTGGTAGGGACGGCACCGCTCCGCCCAAGCTCGTTGTCACTTGACTTTTTTTAGAACAGGCGAATATTCTCGGAAGTTTCCAAGAATACACCAGTTATTGGGTGTTCAGTAATTTACAAAAGTTTTCTGTGTGGTTTTACCTGAATTTTTGAAATGGTCCACGGGCTACGGAAACTTGGGGGTGGCAAAAATCTGGGAATGGTTCATCGGAAATTTGGCGATGGCTTTATTGTTTAACCGTACGCACCCTTAATCAAGGGCAAAGAGGCACCACCTGCTTATTTGGCAGGCATATTCTACCGCCAGTTCCACGTAGGTATAATATAACAGGAGAAAAATAAACGCAGAGGGTTTTTCGCCACTCTTCCACTCTTTAACCACACAAAAGTATAGCAAAAAAGAACCTGGCATCGTCTGCACTTTTCTCGGTCGTCAGGCTCCGCTCCTCAGGCGAAGAATTTTGTAGACCTGACTTGCTCGGTTTTCGCGTTGTGCAAAATATAGGCGAAAGATGAAGACTATTTTTTAAAGAATTTGCAAGACAACGGCGGACTCAACGAAGCGAGTTTAGGAAGCTATGATAATGGAGGCATTTAGTATTAGCAGAGATTTTAGGCAATCTAAACAAACAATCGTCTTCTGGGAATTTTTTGAAGCCTGCCATGACGTGACGTGTTTGGGGGACAAAGGAAATAAAATTTTCAGCCTGTGTTGCTTTTTTGCGAAAAAGCTCCATTCATTGGCTACTAAAAAGTTAGCGAAAAGTAGAAGAGCATAACGTGAAAGAGTCTACCAAAATAACCGTTCAAAAATATGTAACTGTTGCAGGACCTTTTACCTCCCACCACCCCCTGTAACATAGTGTAATGCCCCCCCCCCCCCTTGCCCCGATCGACAGACAACGCATCGGGGGAAAACAAAATTGAGGATTCTCGCCGTTTCTCAGAAAAGTGCCTCATTTGAAGAGTTTGCAGATGGCCGAAAAAACAAAAAGTGTCAATAAGCCGCATTATGTGCTGCACAAAATGGCAAATGTGATAAGAAGACCTAGCGGTCTTGTTTGCCAAGTGTATAGGCTTAAAAACGCCTCGTCAGATTAGGTATGCAAGAATTCAATATCGCACGAATTCCGACCGATCATTCCGAATTCAGCAGCAGTAGCGCAGTGCGTCCCCAGGCGGTGGAAACGGGACTCGTAAGCGCAAGAGGACACTAGTATCGAGCGGTAGAACCAGTACACGCATGACGTGAAGTACGAATGAAATGTTGTGAAGTTTTGCGATGCGGGTGACTTTACTTATCGGAAATTTGAGCAAAAAGTGTCAGAATTCACAATGAGCAAAGCGTCAGAATTTTCAGAATTCAGAATCGGAACTCAGAATCAGAAGCCATCCCTGGTCAGAATGTCGCAAATATGTCCTTGTGAACAGGCCGTTATTATTTCTTAAAGTCGTGCTTGCACTCGGCAAGTATCAGTCGAGCTAACCAGAGAATTTTCTAGGATTGCTGTCATGCAGAACTCAATGAGAACGAGAACTTTGCCTTGCTGGGCTATGAGAACTTTTTTCGAGTTGAAAGCCTTGTTCGTCTCTACGAAGTCCGCGTTTGCAGGCTAGAATCGCTGATCGGGAACGTCGTCATCCGCGTGTTCTGAATCAACTTTATCAAGCCACGTTGCGTGGCCAAGTAGAATTTTAACAAAAAACCTGTTTCGAATCCCGTTCTTTCATCGTTGCGACATCATTCTGCTTCTGAAAGCCTTCTATTAATATCAAGGCACTAAAACTTTTACCGGGACCGGGACCAAAACCACCGGGACCGGGACCTGCCCATCCCTGACTAAAAGACGGCGGCGTTCGTTTTGAATGCATCAAAAGGTCGAATCACGGATTTTTATTTTATTTTCGCGTCAAGCAGTTCCACGATACCTAGTGGCGCTGCGTTGCGTTGAATGAATTCCCGCAACTTTCTTCGATATTTCGATGAAATAAATATGCAAATACTTTCGAAAGTTGCGAACATCAATAAGGTTTAAGCGCGAAAAAAGGTATTCTTGCGTCAAACTTTTTGACTATTAACGCGTGACTACCGTCCTATGGTTACTTGTTTATCGTTAGCTGCCAGAAAACCGTTCCGTCTCATTGCCATTCTGAGAGACAGTTTTTCGTAAGGAACTGATGAGCTCACAAGGACATTCCTTACCAAAGCCTGTATTTTTGCGAGATTTCTCACCAACAGAGTGTTCGAGCAGTAAAGTATGTCTCCAAGCAACAGCAGAATCTAAAGGGTTATTGTGAACCCTAAATAGAGGAGAAAACAAAATTAACTAAATTTTAAAAACATTTCCTTAGTATACGAAAAAATTCAAATAGATACTGAACGATAGGTCCAACAAACCAGGTTTCTTTGTGAATTGAATCCCGGTGAAGACGCAAGTTCAGTCAACCTTCAGCTAACTTTGTTCTCTAGAACATCACCTCTATCAAGAACCTTAATTTCACTTCGCAATCAGCCCAAAACCTGTATCTTTTCGGGCCCTCTAAGGGAGGTCAAGTCTACCACATAAAGAGGACGATGAAATAAGCACAAAACGGACAGTGCGAAATGTATGGACGACTAACAAAACCGCATTGTGTGTAATCAGAGTCTAGATTTTCTACAGTCGTAGCTTCAGAAGTAGTGCCCCAGAGGTCTATTCGGAGAATTATGAAAGGGCTTATCAGTGGCACTCTCTAAGCATCCTGAAAAAAGCCGAGCACAAGTTTCTTGCTGACTGCAAATACGCTTTTTTCACTGAACCAGCACATTAGGAAAACGTGGCGGATTGCTGGAAAACTGATGCCGATGCCCGCAGCACCTTGTAAGCTCCCCCAAAGGTGCAAAGTAAAAAAAACAAGTTCGAGGTTCGGTAAAACCTGATGGGCTCAGGCTTTATGAGAGTGCATCTTCAATTTCTACGTAGTCTAGCGAGCAAGACGGAAATTATAATTTTGGCGCAAGAGTTACGTATACAGAGTATGCTTGTTCAGTAGTACAATTACGCAGACTATTATGCGCTCGGCGCATGGCAGTACAGTCTGCAGGCGCGACACCTGGACGAGTGAGATACGAGCAATATGCTGATGGTTACGAAAAACATGACATAGATCGGAATGAGAGCGTCTTTCCGTGCGACACCTAGAAGGACCTGAACGAGTAACATATAGAAATAGAGAAATGTTGCCACACATATCTTGTCTTAACAAAAACTACGCAGATAACGAGGAACGGACCAGAGAAAAAATAGAATACATAGAACACCTGTCTTTCAAGCTTGCCGGTAGCGGTTTCACCTCTGGTAGGAGTTATCCTGTGACGTGCTTATTTTTCATCCAAATGTATCATGCAAGGCGTCTGCGTAAAAAAATTAGGCAAAAGGCAAAGATGTAACCCAGAGTAAAAATATATCGCATATAAGTTGGCCTTCCAACAGTGTCAATGTCCAGATCTTCGTCAATACAACTCTTGGCAACAAAAGTCGTAATCGCAGTATAGCCAGTAGATATGCTGGCCCTTTCTAAGAAGAGACGGAGCAGACAAAACAAAGCAGAGACGGAGAAGTTTAAAGCTAGAAAATAAGTAGCGCTTCTGGAATATAAGAGGAGATGTACGCAAGTCTTAGTTTTGTGCACAAAAGAAACCGTAATTAGACTTTTTTTTACCATAATGAAGACGACTTCTGCAAAAACATACTTCAGCACGAAACACCGGCGAACCGGGTGTTCCTCACATACCCGCTCCCCCCTCCACCGCCGACTCGTTTGCAGAAAGTGACGGTATAGCTCAAGGGGTTCTTGTTAACCCACAGGTTCAGAGGGCGTAAGAAATAAAGCACTGGAAGAAAGGTACAAGGTATAATCTCGTTTCGCGCCAGAACTCAACGGCTAGGCTGTCCCGCCGATGACCTTGAAAACTACAGCTAACCTGCATCTGCGGCAACGTTACTATTGCAGAAATTTAACATTTTCTTTTACAATTTTACGAAAATGACCAGCTGACGGCATAAAACGCCGTTAACGCCGGACGAAAGCGGACAGGGAATCGGTGTCGGGCTCGGAACTAGGTGTTTTTTTAGAGAGCTGGAAGCGGCATCGGACTAGGCCAACAGGCCTGGTGCCAAAAATTTTCGTTTTTAATTTCTGTTCAGTATTCAAAATTCGCGACGGAGCTTTTTTAATCCGAATTCTGAACAAGAAAATCGTCGGAATTTGTACTACGAATTCCGAAACGCCCTTGGGCAGCGACTAGTCGTGTATTGCGAGACATCAGGCTGAAATTGCAGCGATTAAAACCGCTTTTTGTTAACTGAATAAGCTAGCAAGTTGATCAATAAAACGGGGAAAATCCACAGACCAAATATGGACACACGTTTTAGGGTCATACAAACTTCCTGTGTGGTATCTCGGAAGATTTCATCACGAAAAACCTGTCCCAAGCTAGCGTCGATTTCGATTTCATTGGCACGAGGTTTGGGGCGGGCTTTATGGTATGCAAATCTCAATGCAATGTGATTTAAATTCCTGGCGGTTCAAGTTGTCTTGCGATGGAGCATTACTCAGGGTGCCGACATAACAAAAATGGCAGTTAAAAAATAAAATGTTTGGAACACGCGCGAAATCCCATCCACCTTCGATGCAAGGGCAAATTGTGTCGTTCTTGACATGAACAGCTTAGACAGTGTTCCATACCTTCACATCGGTCCACCAAAGTTATAGCTTTGGCTTATACTGGAACGTCGTTCACCGCATAGCTGTAAGTCATCCAGTAGATCGTTCGACGCCTGTGACCCAGAATCCAAGGAGTGATGTGACCTAGAGAGTCGTAGACTAATAAATGTTCGCGTAGGCTAGACTGTTTGAACTTGTTCGAACCGGCAGCGGAATCGACCACAGATGCGAAGTGTACAGTGTACACTTCGCATCACTGTACACATAAAATATGAGTAAATGTCTTGTCAGTCTTCTTACCAATGAACATCCGATGTGCGTCGCATAGATTTGGTTCTTAGAGGAAACACTTGACGGAGGCTCTAATAAATTAACGGCGTTGATGTTACTGACCTCGGATAAAAACCTGATCAGCTTCTCCCGCATGTAATCATTGCATATGTAATGATTGAAAACCGACGGGCCGGCCCGAATCGGTGTTTTCCTGAGTTTTTTCTTCTATTTCGTCTTTTTGTCCGCCTTTTGCTATACTTGCCCGTAGTGTGAACTGAAAAGTTGTGCCAAATTCGTTCTTACAAAAGCTGAACTGAGTCTACCCCACGTTAATGTGAAGTCCTCTAATCTACCCAGTACTGTCTTTTGGATTGCCGAGTTAATGAATCTCTGCGTTTAATTGCGGTCTCCTCTGACATTTGCCAGAACATCATTAGATGAAAAATTTCTTACGGCGTGTGGTATTGACTAGCGGGGAACGCTGGGCAGTTCCATAATGGGGATTGTCTGGTTGTTTATAGTTGAAAAAATGATTGTCACCAGGGTTTAAGAATTTCCATTTCCGGAAATGGAAATGGAAATGGAAATGGCGGCAAATGTCCGTAGCGGGAAATGGAAATGGCCAGAAAAATGGCCTGTGGGAAATGGAAATGAATGGAAATGGCAAGAAAAAAATGCCATTCATTTCCACATTTTTCTTTGCCAAAGGGTCCCCCCTTATGTCGAATATGACGTTCCGACAGCAAGGTGCCGTATTACCCTGCCAGGTTGGGGAGGGGTCCCGGTCCCGAGTTAGCGCCGGTCCCGGTCCCTATCATCGCCGAGTCCCGGACCGATCACTACTTTCAGGCTGAAACTAACCAAGTCCGCGGCTGGCGATACCAACGATATTAAGTCGAAATTAAAAGATTAAGAGTCAAAGTGAAAATGTTGTCGGTCGGTCCATTTTAGTGTACACAGTGATGCACCACACCCTGTCTTACTATCTGTACCCCATGTGACAGCGTGTACGGTCACTGAAATGCGCCCCTCGCCCCCATACGTGCTACACATCTAAAAATGGCCGTAATTCTGGTTCAGGTGCCCGATTATCCGTTACCAAGACACCTTTATAGCTAGCCCACGTCTCATTTGATAACCGAGCCGAAAACACTGAGGGTAAAGGACTCGCCGCAGGCGAAGCCAGAGCAATTTAATGCTTATCTTTGGCAAATATAGTGAAAATTTCGCAGATCGGCGCCTAGCGGCGGGCCGTTCTAATTTGCACAGTGTAACATCCCACTCTAACCGACTTCTCCTTCCCTTTGCGTAACATCACACCCTATCTGATTATTACGTTATTCTTGTAACAGCGCGTTATGGCGGCCGGAACTTCCCCTCCATTGTTACCGTAACGTATTTTCTGAATACTGGTCCTGGTATCCGGGGTCTGGATCCCGACCTCGGTGCTAAAAAATCTTGCCCCCAATGATGTTCCCTACCACGCACATCTTGTCAGTCTGAACTGTACAGGCCGTACCAGAAAAAGTCCCGATCGCTGACATGGACTTCATGAATATTCTTTCCTAGTTCGGTCTATCACTTTACACCATTTAGCAAGGTCCTGTTTAGCAAAATTTACTTCTGGAAATGAATGTCTTGGAAATGGGAATGGAAATGGCGGAAAAAAGTGGAAATGCAACAACCCCGGTAAAGGGCAAGTAAGAACGCACTCGCGGCGGAATGGAGGATGTCCCCTTGCACCCGCCGACGTGCATTAATGACCGCCGAAGAGGGCGCTGGAGACGTGGGGAATCATGAGAGGTGCGTGAACGCGATAGAGAAGAAGCGTTTGCGCCACGCGCCTGTGTACGTTCAGCCATGCAGGGACATATTTGAAACCACGAAAGTAAACAAGAAAACATTTGTCCGAGATAATAAAAAAAAGAAAATCGTGGGTGTATGGTCGGTTTGTAAACATGAAATTACTTCAAACAGTGAAACACAGCAAACTGACCAAAAGCAGCGTTAGCGGGTACCCTCTGCGTGCCAGGTCCGTTACGACATGGACACCCGTGCCACGCAAGATCTCCGTGCCGGGTTCCGTTCCGTGCCGGATTCCATCCCGTGTCATCAGGGCTCAGCAAGGAACGGCATATAAAATGGCTCCCGTGCCCACCTTTCCGTTTCTCTCGATTTCGCCATTTTCATATCCTAGTGTCATTTCTGGATTTTTTGATGCGGCTGACGTGCATTGAGGTCCCGCTGCAGTATCTCAAATTCCAAAAATAAAATGAGAACGAACGCACTGCGTTTTCCCATAGGGCGATCCTTGGTCTTAGCGGTGACATTTTTTGTAAATGTAAGAAAACCTGACGTGGCTAAATCTGTGTCCTTTTTATTAGTTTCAATACTGATGTGGTGCAACTGTACGAGCAGCAACATCAGACAGAGCTCGATTAGTGGCCTTTAAGTCACAAGCACCAGCCAACCTGCTTGTTACAACGAAGGGTGTGCATACTCATTTGTAAACAGCGGAATTCTATTGATTGACGCGAACAAAAAAAAGCGGACACTGTCCTTGATATTGACGATACCGACGTCGTCATCGTCGCATGGGTAGGCAAGTTTAACGTTGGCAGTATGAACGCAAAGCAAGTGATAAGCGCTTGCGGGAATAGTTCTGAACCCGTGTGTCTCCGAATTCCTCCGAATAGAAAGTGCATCCTCCGAATTAAGAGTGGTTATCTGAATACCGGATATTCGAAATGCACCTTAAAAAGCCCGCCGCTGTGCACAGCCCGCACTAATTTCTATCGTGTTTATTAATTTTGCTTCACATTTTGCTGGTTTCAAACACGACAGTACTTTTCGCTTGTCGCGGATAAACCGCATTCAACATAGATCTGCCCTTTACCGCCAGGCGTACCCGTACCCGTCTGCAAGAAGAAAGTCGTCATTTATTATCCGAACGCACGACTATTTTACAAGTACGTCAACGAGCGACCTAGTAATCAAACTCGTCAATAAAGTATTCGACTTTTGCCATTTTCGTCTTCTCTGGTGGGCAAAACTTGGAAGCAAATTCCATCCTGCCGGGTGTCTCAAACACAAAAAGAGTAGCCACGTTGCTTTTGTCGGAAGGCGGTGCCCAACCAAAATACTTTCGCTGATTGAGTCGTGAATCATATAAATAAGCGGCACTCGTACAAAGATACGTTTGGCTCTTATCGCCCGATACAACATCGTTGGGGTACGCATGTGATATCATCCGGTACGCAGCAACAACGTCCTACACAAGCTGCTCGGCGCATTGTAACGCTACGTACAAGAAAAGAAGCATAAAATTCGGGCTGGAGCCCTGTTGGGGGTCTGCGCCGAAGCCGCATGCGAATCGAAGCGAAAACTTAAAACCGAAACCGAATATCAAAGCGTAAACAACACGGACGTACGTTTCACCGGTGCGTACTGACTGCATGCGGCGCGCAACGAGGAGTGTTCTCTTCACTGATGGTCTATGACGGCATTCGAAACAAGGTTATCCACAAGATCGACAAGCTTAGCTGTGTATCTCAGTTTCGTAGTTTGCGTGTCGCTGCTCGCCTTGCGACCGTATTTTGTATTTCAGGATAGGGGGACGGAGAAGGGAACAGGATGGGTGGGGGGGGGTTAACCCCTAAAAAGCGCAAAAAATGGGAAAAATTGGTGTCAAATGGTCAAAATGGTCTCGAATCACTAAAATTACATTAAAACTGCACACTAGCGGTGACGGCGATTGAATGCCCCGTCTTACAAAGTTTAGTTAGAGTTTCGCAGGAAGTAGCAGCACGAACGATAGCAGTAATTATTATGTAGCAAAAAAACCTGGCGCGAATATCGTCGTCAAAAGACTTCTTTTGCGTGCCCTTAGAGCAACAATTTCATGTGAGCTGTCACTCATATCCAGTTAAAAATAGAACCTGCTTTGCACTAATTAAATGCAGAACCAGTTTTTAGGAAAACGCGACAGCATAGGAAAAGAGCACGATCGGCAAGCCTGAAATCTTCCGGTGACACGTTGGCGGAAGCAAAGCGCGAGTGCGAATGCAAACGTAACGTGGCGAACGTCCGCGGACACGCCACGACCTTCATTCGGCTTCATGAGACTTTATCACGCGGCGGTGATCGCGTCGCTGACGCCGACGCGACCAAATTTCGGACCTTAGAGAACTGTGCCAAATGAACCGGCGAACGTGCCTTAATTAGTCGATGCAAGCATGAAAAGGCAAGAACCGAACCTGGACATGAAACTGCCTGGATTCTAGCCGCTGCACACAACAACGGCTTGAGGGACAACCAGGCCTTTTTTAGCAGGCTCTCATGTCGGTTTGTCAGTGTAAGCAACATTTTACTGTAAACGGGAGAGACAAACTGACTTAGAAACACGTAGACATTGACTTTGCTTAACAAAGCAGTGCCTGTTTAGTAAGCAAGACCTGCCCACGTGTACGCTGCTTTCTTCTCCGAGATGCTGTTGACCAGAGAGAATACGCCCCAATCGACTCGTGTGGGTCAGGATGAAAGGGAAATCGGCACGACTCAATTTAGACATACCTCGCTTAACGCTTGAGATGAGAGGACAAGCGCACGACAGGAGATTCTGACGGTACCGTACTTTTGTTGACATGCTAGCTCGTACATGCTTAAGAGTTATGGTTTGGCGGGAAGCTTCCCCGTAGCGGTTCTACAAGTCAAGGGAACTGCACAGAGACCATTACTGAATTAAGTTTGCAACGACTTAAGTTTCCTCCAGTTATTTTTTGTCAATAATTTCATGGGAAAATCAATACAAAAACTTACTTACCATATATTAATTTAGCATATCCACGAATGATGAGAAGAAACCTAATATGTGACAGGCCGATCCAATCGTTGATATATCCCCTTTGGAAAGCGGCACATACAGGCACAGGACGTGCTTCTGCATCCGCAATAAAACGAAATAGAGTTTCGACGAAAACCTGTCTGGTCCGATGCGGCATTTATCAACAACGCCATGACCATCCCGCGAAAACATGACATCCCGTTATTTAAGCCGAAGCAAGCACCGCTGCTTTGAGCAAAAACTGCTCGCCAGGGCTGGGCCGTTGCTGAGGCGGTGACCGGGACCCGGACTCCGGGACAGGGACCCGAACTCCGGGGCCGTGACAGGGATTAAGTGCAAAATCTGGTAGCGATGACCAGGACCAGGCCGGGACATTGAATTCATTTTTGCGACAGTTCACAAGTAAAATCTGTTTCGGCCACTACTTTCACACGCTCAAATTTTGTTGGTTGTAGCCGTAGCCTGAACAGGTAGTCACTAGGAGAAAACGTATGTTGCTTGAACCGAGAAATGCTTCAGCCACCAAATATGACTGCCACATGCGAAGGCGGTACGTTTTATAAGGTATGTCACAGTTTGCCTAAATTGCTGCAAGCCTTTCGACCGAATAAGGTTTGGAGCCCATGAGGTATTACACAGCTAATAAATTCACACTTTAAAGGCGGCAAAAATTTAAGACGCGTCAGACCTTAAGGCTCCCGGCTCGACTGCTCCCGGGCCTGGCACTGGTCGCCGATAACCGGTTGACCATCCAGAACAACAGAAAGCGACGTGCACACAAGTTTCTACCGGTCAGAATAGGTTCCGGCCACGAAGCTGCCGACTGGGATCTAAAAATCGCGCCACTAGTTTCTTCACTGTACGGCGATGTGTGGCAAAAATATGAAGCACGCATGGTTGACGTAGTCATGTCACGCTAACAAAACACTCATGTTTAAATGAACAGTCGCTTCATGCTAGCAATTTTTTTGAAGTTCCGCCTTTTTCAGTCAGTTTTGTACAATTTTTAAAGGCAATAAGGCAGGTCGAATCCGGCAAATTTGGGGGGGGGGTGGACCGATGTAAGCTGGCTGCCCTTACAGTTTACACAAAAGTGGGCGGGTGAAGACGGTAACAAACGCGGGTGAACGGGTGAAGACGGTGCCATTGTTGTCCCGAATCCATGGAAAAAGTGCTTCGTACTCCTTTGCATAGCAAAAAAAGTGGATCTTCTCGTGAAACAGAAACAGTTCCAGTTCACTTAGAGCTATTCTTTGACCAGTTCCAGTCCCAACTCCGCTCAGGGGAAAAGAGAACCTTTTCGGTACTGAAACTTTAAAGTTCGTTATTCCAAAAATAAGTTTGGTAGTACGCTACAACAACATGATGGTCGGGGATGTTATAAACAAAACTCGAATGACAATGGTGAAATGGTTCAGCCTGAAATCTGCTTAGACATGCCGCAGGTTTGGCTTTCGATGTGTTACGATTTGGGCCTAGCACAGCAACGAAGAGCCCTGCAATGCGAAATTCACTCAGTAGTGTATGGGCACTGCACTAATTTACATTAGTAATAGTATAAAAACCTGCTCAAGCCGCTCGCTCATAAGTGTGAGTTTGTCGTGCTCCGCGGTTCCCGCTACAAAGACCGCAATTTTCAGGCGAAGTGGGTGTTTAGCCACCTTTTTGGTGGCGATGTAATACTTGAAAACGCCCTAGAACCGCGCTGCGGAATTGAAAGTGACGCCGAAAGGACACGTAAAAGTCGAGATGTACTTCTTGCCGCTCCACTGCGCCGTTACTTAGTCGTTCGGCGAGTCAACAATGACATCCGCTCGATATATTTTCGAAGGGGCAAGTATTACGTCCACCTCGTACAAAACCTGATGAGTCCATTTGCTTGCTCGTTGTGCCGACATATGCGCAGTCCGAAAAAAACTCTGACTTTTGCCATGCGAACTTCGTTTTCTCGTTTCATAGCGAGTGTGGCACGCTTTGACGAGGACCAAATTAACCGATTGATTCGACTTGAGATTATCTAGCTTCGACCGAAAACCTAAATGTGCATAAACTGAAACTACATAGAGTTTCATTGTTGTGTTTGCCCCGCCACCGCACACAAAATGCCGAATTACCTTGTTTATCAACATAAATGTTTGGCCTGTTCGGAAAATATGCTGGGAGCTGATAAAATTAATGCATCTGCAGGAAGCCATAAGGTCTTTTCTAATTCCGTGAAAGCGTTTGCCTAAAAACCTGAATGTGAACTGCGCTCATTCTGGCTCCATTGAGCAAGTCTGACATCAGTAAAGAGATGTTAGTTCAACATGACAACAAGCACCTATTAGAACACCTGCTTTCGTAGATATCGGTTTATCAAGTATGTTATCAGCCTACAATGCTTCGTACGTTGTGCACATTTTATTGGCTGGCAACAAGTGGACTTCGGCACATACGAAACAAAAGCATGCGGACATGAGCGCATGCTCTAATCTACGTGACTCCAAAGACCAACGCAAAATCGCGTGTTAACTATGCAGTTGCTTGGGGGCGGATCGCGCTCATACCCCCTACAATTAAACGCCTTTATGCAAGTATCGCACCAAAAAGAGTTCACCACGAAAACCGTAACGATACGTTATTATATGGGACAAGATGCGGGATCATCTTGTGGAACCATTGCGGCTTCTTTTGGCCGTTCACTAAAGCCGCACTGTCCTGTCCTTGGCGGCCGCCGAAAATACTCCTCTCGACTTCCGGAACGGCGGCGGCGATCGCTACGCGGGCGTTCCATGAGACCGATGAGCAGGAAGCAGGCGAAGACAGACTTCCAGAAAGTAGTTGTGTGTCGATAACCGGTCCACACGTAGGCTATCCAAAGTCCGTAGCCTGAGTTCGTTCAACAAGCATTACTAATGAGAAACCGCTGGGAACATATAACTGAGGCAAGACAAGGAGGAAATGTCGGTAAGTGACGTCGAAGTCCATGAGAAAGGCAATCACGACTTGGCAAACAGCCGTGACCACTAATTTAAGTGAGCTCCGAGAAGCGGATACAAACCTTTTTTTGCCATTTCTACTTTGAACTACACTTTTATGTAAATTTCACAAGACCATCGCAAGCGAAAAAACCTGACGGGGAACATCCCTTTACAGGTCGTCGACGAAAGTTGGCGTCATTTCGTAGTCGTTAGTTGCATTCCATTAAGTACTGATCAGAAAATGGACATCTTTCCGTCCGGTGCGTAACGTCTGCATTGTCCCGCAAATGCCGAGCCAGCCGTTCGTTGTCGAAGTCCAAAGAAGGAAGTTCTCCGTTAGCGCGTCACGCTGCACCGGCCACCGCCATCCCTCCACTTCGCCAAGAGCATTCAGAAGCTTCTCAGCACGGCCTCGTTCAACTAGAACGCTTGCGCCACCGGCCGTGGTCAATAATTACAACTGTTCGCTATTGTGTTTGTCGTTTGCCGTTTTGTGCTCCACTTCCCCTCTATGGCATGTGAAATACCTCACTCACATGCGTACTTGCATCCGCGTTGCACCTTATGCAAATACCCTGTTATCGGAAGGCTGGTGAAGAGAAGAAACTGCTATGGGGACTGAGTTGTACTTGGGACTGAATTGCCGCGCAGCCCACTTTCGTAAGTATGGAATTAGCTTAGTCTGCCAATGCAACACATTACCGTATTTCTTTGAATATAGCCCCTGGAGCTCTATTTTCGTAAGGTATTTTTTCGGGAAAAAATTAATTTTAAAAATTAATTTAAATTTTATTTGTCATCAGTACGACTCATTCTCTGTTCTAAAGTTCGTAGATTATCTTTATCTATCCACATATGGCCTTATGTTTGAGGTCCGCATACCTCAGATGGGTACCTAGAACCTTGGAGGTGGGGCTCTATTTAAGGAGGGCTATAATCAAAAGATATACGGTACATGAACTTTTCGCCGCACAGTCAAAATTTAAAGAAAACCTGGTATAACGAAGTCACGATGCCGCCTTTGTCGTCCCCAAATCTCCTATTTTGTCTGCATTAAAGCAAATGGGTGCGTTTGCTTTACGACCGAGCCAGTTGTCACATCCGAACGCTTTTAATTAATCCGGGAACGGACACGCCAAGTATGTACGCCATACCGACGCAGGAGTAGAAACCTTCATAATGTCTACAACGGCCGAAGGTGGAGAAGGCTGTCGGACATTTCAGTCACCAGGACAACTCCGTCCATACGTAAATAAAATAATAATAATACCATCTTCAGCAGAATTTCGACCTCGACCTTAGCTGGCATTTTCAAAAAGTTCGACTTCGACAATGACGGCGACGTAAAGTCCCATCTCGACCGAAGGAAGAGCCGACGTCGAGATCGAGGTCGAAATGCCGGTCGAATTCGAAGCAATGTTTGTAGGCATCGATTCCCTATGCAATACGATAAATGAAATTACGAAATAGAAAGGAATATTTCTGTAATCTAACTGAACTGACCGCTACGACAAATTGTCTTGATTTCGAAGCTGCTTACAGATGCGTAGTATGCTAGTAGCAAAGTAGCAAATATGAGCAAACGACAAGCAATACTAGAATGAAGGAGCAAAGGAAATCCGCATCTCACATAAATGTATTATTGATTAAATTAATTACCGAAACCAGCCAATTTAACCGGAACTTCTAAATGTCGTCTCCTGCTAATAGTGGCAGAGTTATATAAAAATTTCGGCATGACAAAATAAACGACAGACTCACATACGTGGCGAAGAATGCCCGGCCAAAGATAAAAGCGGCCGCGCTTTTTAAAAGCAAGGGGCTGCACGTTGTTAAAACTTAAAAGTACGTCTTTCAACCCAAGGTAGCGGCGGAGCTGCCGCGCAGCGTATAGCGCAGTATACAAATAAATTCCTTTTGGGTATCACTAAGTACTTCGGTGGGATGAAGGGCTTATGGGTGAGATCAGTGACAACGAACAAGTCACTTAAATTTCAAACGTTTAAAATCTTCTAAAAACTTCCACGGCAACACCGTGTCCTTTTCTTTTTACTCGGTAAGAACTAACAAATAAAAAAGGGGCAAAAGTACAAGCGAGCCACGAGAAGTATCTGCTTTTCGCGAGTCCAGGTTTCTTAAAATATCCTGCACGTTTCACGTGGGCCTACAGCAAGAAAGCTGGCTGTAACATGGCTATCCGTAGAACCGACAAAATTTTCCTCGAAGACAAAGCAGTGGTATTAATCAATGCAAGTTCTGATACACATTTAACGCGTACACATGTACTACATGTACAGGTAATTTCAAAAACATGTCGTTGACCCGGAAAACGTGGTCGCTAGCGACGGATGTCGTGGGAATAATTACCGACAACCATTTATGCGAAGGACCCTGTGTTAAACTTGAAAGAAAATTTGATAGAAGTAATAGTAGCACGTGGGGCGTTGGAAAAAGACTTGTGGGACGATATCGACTGGTCCTTCTTTGCCCCTAATGAGGCTTTTTTTGCCGTACTTTTTCGAGCGCAAAGAATCTTTGGGCATGACGTAAGAAGGTCTCTGTCTTAAACTGTTATGAAATCTTCCTAATAACCGTGTTTTACGTGATTTGAAGAAAGACATGCTCCGTTGAAACTCTTAGGGCCTATGATATTGCCCTGAAATACAACTGAAATGTATAAGCTTTCGTGGAAGGAAGTTCGTATATTCCTTTGCACCCAAGTAAACCTGTAGGAAGCAATGTACAGAGAAATAGAACAGCAGTTGATGTGAAGTCAAGGTTTACTGGTAAACCCTGATGTAGACATAAGTGAAACACTGCCAAGCGTACGTTTATAGCAAAGATGTAAAGACTGCCTTACGCCCGTTTGGGAACGTCCAGAAAATGTGTTCGCCAACAGAGCCCGTTTTGACCCCCCCCCCTTATAACGCCTGTGTAATGCCTGTCCCGGACCCCATCCCCATCCGCTGTAACGTTACTCTTAAAATTCGCTACTTTACCCAGTGTAGAACTAACTCCGGCCATCGGCTTTGTCACGCCTTTTAGCTCGTCCAAAACCAGTAGGAGATTAAAAAAAGGCCCGCCGCAGGCGACACAAACAAAATTTTGGTCGCGAATCTGGCAAATATAGTGAAAATTTCACTATATTGGGCGAGGGCGGCGCGTATCGGCGGGCCATTTTGCCTAGTGCTTAGCGTTACGTAACGTCCCCCCCCCCATTCCCCCTGTTCGCGTAACATATGTCCTGGACACTCCATTTCCATTTCATTGCAATATTGGATGAACGTTTTTTATTTTTCTTATAAAGGGCTACTTCCATATTGGGTCGCAAAACCTGCTTGATGAGCAAGTCGATTTAGTTCAAACTGGCACATACAAAAAAGCGAAAAAACGTCCCACCATGTAGAGCAGCTCCACTGGATAAATACGGTGCAGATGAAGCATGATTTTGTCAGTACGAGGATCTGCATGGCTAAAGGAAGGGACAACAAAAAAAACTGGTTTCAAACCGCTGATTTTCCTTTGTTGTTTTTTTTGCTGCATCAAGGCCATGCCCAAGTTGTGATAGTCGGTACCTGACGACCTCGACTTGGACATCCCGCAACACAATTTTTATCGAGAGATACGCTCGGATATCCATGAAAGATACGTTCGGATAATAGCCTGGTCCCCTTAGCGTTAAAACTTGTGGGAATGAGCGGAATAGGTTACGATAAAGGGAATAGCCAGTATTGTTTTCCACTAAGTTTGAATCAACAAGACGGACGCCTTTACGAAGACCAAGGAAGCATGGTGTCATACGTCATTTGCGTTGTAAAACCTGAATCCGGCATTGATACCGCACTTTTATAACCTTGGCTGGAAAGCTAGCGTCATTATCATATCGGTTAAGCAGACGTATACGAATATTATTCATTTGGGAGTTCCACGAATAAAACCTGACGATGGTGACCAATGATCGCTACGCTACGCACGTTGCTGTTTTTGTCATACGAGGTGAAGAGTTTGGTCTCCGAAAAAGCATCTCTTTCAGAATACTTAAAACTATTTGCTTACAATCCTTGCTGGCCTTTGTGTTTAACGCCAAATAAATTGCTTAGAGCAGTTAACGTCCACGCGGACAGTAAAGGAACAGAAATTAACAGCGCAGAGTTTCCAATATATCGCTGAACAAAACCTCCGGTTATTGACAAACTAGCGCCTCGCTAGCGCTCCACCACGTATCGATGCTAATGGGGACAAGGTTTGCCTGATATCGGGGTGTTCTCCACTTGTTCTAGTATGTTCGACTCGACACATGAGTACGCCCCACTCCGTCCGCCCCTCCACTAGCTAGTGTCCTTTTAAACATGCGCTAATATTAGAAGACAAGAGTACATTGCAACCGCTACACATTTTATTATAATCCGAATGTACACCACACGAACCTCTTCGAATCTCGAGAGCGACTTCGTTAGGCGCTCAAATGCCAGACGAGCCTGATGAATAGCGAAGGCTAACATATTTCTGTCAAAGATTCGAAGTATTTCAGCGCCGAGATCGCCCCTACTTTTACGTGCACCAAATAATTAGTCGACTGAAAGTTCTTGCGAATATTCGAAATGTCGATTTCAATCAACAACCGGATCGAATGAATCCATCCCGGGCTAGTTTTAAATAAGGAAGAAATGGTACATAACGCCTTTGCTTGCGACAGGTGGTACTAGCCCATTATTTTGAAACGACTCTAAGATTTTGAAGTTGTTCCCCCAAAAAAAGCTTTCTTTTTAACAAACCTAAATACATTGAAATTCAGGCAAAAATTCATTGAAAATTTGACCAACTGACCGGTATTGAGAGCACATTTTACTTAAAATAGCCCTTTAAAATAAAAACGAAATGTGTCAAAATTACACAAATTCCTGAAATAGAAAAAATTGCCTTGGTCCGCCCTTACCCTTCCCCACTAATTTTTTCTTCCCACTAATTTGGGGTTTTTCTCCCACTAAATTCTGTTCCCACTAATTTGGTGTTTTTCCTGTTTTTCCCCGCGATGTTCTTTTGTTATTGTTATGTGCGGAAGGAAGTATTTGTGAAGCTTGTAGGACCAAACCGTAAACGCTTGCGCTTTGCACGCGGCTGCTCATCGAAGTCGGAGTCCTCCGACGACGGTTTCACTGTGGTTAGGTGAATGCTGGCCTTGAGACAGGTCGAAGAATGCCTGCGCAGAAGTCATTCCGAAGAACTGCTGGCGAGGAAAGACCTGTGGCGGACTGACTGGAAATAAGAAGACGCATGACGCCGACAAACACAACGCGAAGCGTGGAATTAATGGGAAAAGAACCCCAAATTAGTTGGAGAAAAACCCCAAATTAGTGGGAAAAATACCCTAAATTAGTGGGAAGAAAAAAATTAGTGGGAAATTTACCCAAAATTAGTGGGACCGAAAAATTAGTGGGAAATTTACCCCAAATTAGTGGGACCGAAAAATTAATGGGAGAAAAACACCAAATTAGTGGGAACAAAAATTAGTGGGAAATTTACCCCAAATTAGTGGGACCGAAAAATTAGTGGGAAATTAACCCCAAATTAGTGGGAAATTTACCATGGACGCTGCGCACATCATCTTTTATAACAAGAATGAGAAAACAATGACCACTGAAAGAAAATTAGACATGTAATTGCATGAAGTGCGTGCCTTAGCCAGTCGCGCCGCGCGGCGCCCTTGCAGAGTCTTTAAAAACGATCTCTCTTTTCTCCGGTTTCGACGTTCGTCCGCCGCTAGTCGCCCCATTTCAAGCGTAACCGCCGCCTGTTGGCACTTTCTCTCTCAGCTGAAATGCTTCCAGATAAAGCGCAGCATAGCTGAGTCGCCTACTTCAGTGATTTCAGCAATAATGTCGCCACACAATTTATATAGGTTGTCGATTCCGATTTGCTTCTCGAAAAGCCTCGATGGCGAATATTAGCGGGTTGGAAAAGGTTCAACGGTCAATTCAACCAAAAGTTTGTATCATACTGAGCGAAAACCTGTCGCAGCAATAAAAAGTTCAACAATGTGCTTAATTTGTTCGAAAAGAGGTTCGTGTCTCGGAACTTACTTTGATACTTTGACGCCTTGTTGTCAATCCGTCGCGCCTAGGCGTTCGAGATGCAAGGCACACCGTTGCCGATACTGCTGACGATCTTGAGCCGTTTCCTTCCAGTCTTCTCCGTGGACTCTGATGACTGCGTTTTCCCACCTTGTTGGTACTCCCCAGTTCCGAGGTCGTGTTCCCTTCGGCTTCCAGTTGGTGCAGCGCAGCGCCCATTTTTCTTCTGCCATACGCGCGACGTGGCCGGCCCATCGTAGCTTCCGCTTTCGCGCCTCAACGACTGCGTCCTTGAACTGGGATAGCTCTCGAACCTCTTCGTACCGTCGTTCTTCGCGCATGGAGATGCCGAGTGTGCGTCGTTCGATGGCTCTTGGGGTAACTGCTATGCGTCATTCTTGGTTCTGCGTAGGAGCCCATGTCTCGCAGCCGTATAGGAGAGCCGGGAGTACGTTTGCGTTGAAGAGATTCGCTCGTAGCCTCGCGTCAGTCAGGTTCTTTAGCGCATCCTTGACGTTGTTGTATGCGTTCCACGCCGCTTTCTGCCGTCTGGTGATTTCGCTGTCTAGCTTATGGTCCCAGCGTATTTCCTGGCCGAGGTAGACGTATTTCCAGGTTCGCTCGATGGTTTCGCTTCCCAGCTTTAGTTCCTGCTGAGTGTCGAAGTACTCCAGCCACTCCGTCTTGCGCCGGTTGATTCGTAGTCCGACCGCCGTGCTTCGCTTGTCTAGGTCGTTGAGTCGTCTCTGCACGTCTGCCATGCTTCGTCCGACTAAGGCGATGTCGTCAGCAAATCGAAGGTGGTTAAGTCGCCGCCCGTTGATGCTGACTCGGAACCTCCTCGCTAAACACTTTTCTACCGCAATACTTTCTACGTTTAAGACACTTTCAAGCACCTCAAAATATAAATCCGCAAAGTGCCTCATCTCTGAATAGGAAAACACAAAAAATATCGCGAGTTAGTGAAATCTAAACGAAACTGTGAGCGCCATCGACCACCTCAAAATCCGTTACGTTTTTTTTCCGAAAAGCAAAGATTACAAGCCTTCGATAACAGTTCAAAAACCTGTCCAAGGAGTGACTGCAGTCTTGCTGCTTATCTGCTTTAATCGTGACAATACAAAGATACCGATAAGCCCCCATAAGCCGGCAGCCCAGGAGGGTTCTCCTACATGAGTGACTGTGACTGGTAACATCCCTTTTAAGCATTCCTAAATTTTAAGGATAATTATTAATGGTGCATAACCACCGTCCTGCAAGTTCAGTTCACACTGATTTGATTCCCTGCATGAAACGATTTACCACGCCTTGCTTCGCGATTTATTTGCTAACAAAGTTCCCTTTTAATTGCTAGAAGGAAATTCTACGAAAACACTTGTAACTTCATTACAGTTCGTTCTGGTTTCAACTTACCCTCTGTATGGCAGCAGCGACTGAGCCGTCACCTTGGAAAAGTTTCTTTATGGTAACAAGCTAAGCATTGGCACTACATTTCACCGAAACTGTTAGGAATAAAAGCACTATCGTTCCAAAACATGCCGCCGGAATCGCAAGATGCTCGTTCGTACGAAAGACGAGGGGGCCTTTGCTTCACACGCTGACGCTGACGAGTCTTTTGGTCCTCATACAGGTAGAAAACATTCTCCAGGACCTCTTGCGGAATTTTTCGCAAGCAATTAAGCTGTACTCGTTTTTCGTGCTTTCGGGTCCCAGGTATCGTACGAGGGCACTATTTTCGGCAACACTATAGCTGTTTAAAAGCTCATATTTCTGTTCTCCGATGGATCTCGTGTTAGCAGTGGCAGGCGATCAAGAAAACAACACTGCTCAACAACTTTCTACGATGTTGCAGATTAGGAGTGCTTTGGGGACGGTGGGCGCACCTTTATTACGTAGCGAACATCTGCGTATTCGACAAGGTCTAACTGTGCCTCCGTTAGGCTTATACTTTGAATATTTTTGGGACGTAATCGAACGAGGGTTAAATGACGCAATCATGAAATAAGTAAAAACTAAAAGCGAATAAGAATTGCGAAAAAGGCTCTGTCTGGACTGGCGCTCTACCTACCTGTATAACAAATTGCGCCAACTATGACACTGCCAACGACGTTGAACAAAGCGGCAACGAATGCTTTCCGCCCCGATAAATGGAAAGACAACGGCTATATATATAGTATATATATGTATATATATGTATATATATGTATGTATAATACATAACCCCTGTATAATCAATTTTGTTTTTCCTGCTCATTCGATAAGTTTTTTTTCGTGCGGCACAATTCCGAAGCCGCTTTGAGTTTGACACTAGCGTTCCAATAGGTTACACGTCAATTCGGTAAACGTCAATTCGGTAAACGACAATTCGGTAAAACTAATTCGGTAAACGACAATTCGGTAAACGTCAATTCGGTAAACGACAATTCGGTAAACGACAATTCGGTAAATAAATTCGGTAAACGACAATTCGGTAAAAACACATAAAATTTCATGAAACCAAAACTAATTAACTTTTCATGACCTGGAACCATCTTCAAAATACCCTGTAGGCGCACCGAGGTTTATCTTACAGGTGCTGCATGAAATTACGACAAATTAAGGCATTGGGGCGGCACAGGCTCCCGGAGCGACAAGGGCTACGGCAAGCAAGGACAAAATTAACGGCAAAAGTAGGCAGACATAAAACAAAAGGAAAGAGAAATGCGGCATAGCCTACTACACAGGGATGGCGGATGACCTGTTACGCCGTGAGATAGAACTGAATGCGGCGCAAGACTCCAGCTTGGCCCCCCCCTGGCCTCCAGCTCCTCTCCGATTCCATCCCTCCTGGCTGTTGTTCGTGCTTGCACCGTCCTGGACAACAGCTTCGTTAACGTTCCAGCTGCGAGGAGGAAACAAGGGGGCGACTAAAAGGCCGCGAGGGTTGATGCGCGGGATGTAAACTAACACCCATGCAAAATGGCTTTTAANCCCCCCGCCCCCAATATCTTCACGACGTTTAAGAGAACCGTTTACCGAAACGGTCGGCCCTATGATCCGGTCACTGCACGCATCGAGCAGTTGCCCCGTACAAAACGAAAAATGATTTGTAACCAGCTCATCAAATGCTTTCATTTGAGGTATGACTCGAAGTTCTAGCAAAACCTCGAAAATCACCATTTTGGGGTTCGGACCCCTTTTTAGGGGTCCAAAGGGGTCTCGGGACCAAAGTGAAGGATGATTTGTAATCAGCTCATCAAATGCTTTCATTTGAGGTATGACTCGATGTTCTAGCAAAACATCGAAAAATCACCATTCTGGGGGTTCGGACCCCTTTTTAGGGGTCCACAGGGGTGACGGGACCAAAGTGAAGAATGATTTGCAATCAGCTTGTCAAGGGCTTTCATTTGAGGTATGACTCGATGTCCTAGCAAAACCTCGAAAAATCACCATTTTGGGGGTTCGGACCCCTATTTTAGGGGTCCAAAGGGGGTTCCAGACAAAAAATTATAAACTTGTTCCATAACTTTTCAAGGGCTATCTAATGATACCAAACTCGAGGGGGTAGCTCACAAAAAAATCTTACGGACCCGAGAGCCAATTAGGGTTGTATGGATTAATTGGCCTCGATTCTAGTAAAGTTTCGGTATTATAAGTATAAACTAGTAACCCGAGACGCCTGCTTGCATGTCGGCGGTCGTTTGTGCCTAGTGAGTAGCGAGCATGGCCCGTTTTCTTTTTGCAAAGGACAAGATTTAAAAACCTGAAGTGGTACTTTATTTTTTGTACGATTCGTCGTAGAGTAATCAGGGCAGATCGGCTCGCCGGACTAAGTCGATGAATGGGATTTGCACTCCCAAAATAAGACGCGGGTTTACGTGTTATCAATTTGCTTCTGGCCAACCTGTAACCCTTGCCATAAATGCATAAACGCGGTAACGAAAGGTTAGGAGCGGTGGCGTACCGAGAATTCGAATTTAGGGGGGGGAGGTTCAGGTGGGCCACCAAAATTTTGACCGCCAAAAAATCTTCCTGAGTCCCCCTTACCTAAAATTATGCGACGGCCGAAGGCCGCCGCAATCATAAGGGTTCCCCCTTTGCTAATCCTATATAATAATGCTAATCCTATATAATAATCGAGAGGCGTGGGTATGTCTGTCTGTCCGTTTGTCACGCTTATCAGTTTTTGGCTTTACTGACGGAATTGAACCGCGATTTTGTACCACCGGGGGTTTTCAAGCATGCTGAGCACGAAAATGACAAAATAGGAACGATCTGAGCACACCGGAACATCGTTCCGGTACGATGTACCGAAAAATGTGCCAAGCGTATTTCGGTCTTATTCTTGGACCACGGTGTTTTCGAGCATGATGATCACGAAAATGACAAAATTTGAACGATCTGAGCACATGGGAACATTGCTCCGGTACGATGTACCGAAAAATGTGCCAAGCGTATTTCGGTCTAATTCTTGGACCACGGTGTTTACGAGCATGATGATCACGAAAATGACAAAATTGGAACAATCTGAGCACATGGAACATCGTTCCGGGACGAAGAACCGAAACGTGAGTTTTCGAGCATTTTTTGAGCATGCTGATCACCAAAATGACAAAATTGGAACGATCTGAGCACATTGGAGCATTGTACTGATACGACTTACCGAAAAATGGGCCAAGCGTATAACGGGATGATTCTTGGCCCAAGGGTGTTTTCGCTACGCTGATCGCGAAAATGACAAAAATGGAACGATCCGAGCTCATTTCTTTTTGTTCTTTTTCCGAAGAATGTTCTTACGAAGAGTGCTTCGCGCGCGCGAAGCGCGCGCAAGCGCTCGTTTCGGACACACCGGAATTTGTGGGGGGTTAAGGGTAGATACGCCACCGGTAAGGAGCAAAGTGGATGTCTACACCTATGAACGTGCCGAAGTGTCGAAAGCTGGTTGCGACAAAAAGACGTCAGAAATCTTTTTCCTTTCTTAAACGACCTAGTTAAAAGGTACGATGTGTGTTTTAGACCGTTCGCACAAGGGCTTGTCGACGATATTCCGGTAGCTGCTTCTTGACTGACGGTAATAAAATTACCAGTAACATTAGTCATAATGCCAACCTGCTTGCGCACCCCGCAGAATTTTCTGATCATGGTTTCTCGCTAAGGTGCTTACTGCAGTCCATTTAGGAACGGTCGGCTATTCTAAGTTTTGGCCAAAATTATGGTCGCATCGCCCGCGGCGCGCTGGATGGTAGAGCCCGTGCCGCAGAGTAAAATCTGGATAGTCCCAAACTCGTGGAAACGTGCGGGCGTTATCGTCTAAAGGCGGCCACATCGAGACAATGCGTTACCGTATTTAGGCCATTTTTTTACCCCGCCCCTTGTTACGCTTGCACAGTCGTTGACATGAGTGCACATCAAAAGCGTTCAAGTCGTTCGCCTAACTACAACGTTCCTGCGGGCCTATAGCAGTGCATCAAGAGTCCCGTCGAAAACCTGGCTTCTTGGCACTATGGAATAAACCGTTTGAGAGATCCGAAGGCGCTACTATTCAAGCACTTGCAAAACGGTTGTCATTGTAAATGAGAATTATGCATTCATATTAGCGAAAATGCGACGGAACTGAAGCCAACAAGACGCAGCTTGAAACGCATCAGAATAGCGACGTCGGCGAATGCGCGGCGCAAGTGCGGACGCCCTCGCATGGCGGACGTTCGGCGAACGCGCACTGCAATTTGGCGGGCGACGGCGAAGAACCTCACAGTGATTCTTAACTAATTTTTACCGCAGATACTACCACAAACTTCATGGATTCGTGATGTCAGGCACGGTAGGAGTAGGGCAAGGGGGAAGGTCATACGAAGAAGGTTCGCATCGAACCCAAACTTCTCTCAGTGAACTAAACCGAGGGTCTTCAAGCCACTAGTACTCACAGGCATTGGCAGTTCATTGCAAAATACCGTAAATGCTCTAATTAGGGCCCAGGGCCCTAATTTTTTTTGCTCTGGTCCAAAAGGGGCCGTAATTAGAGAGGGGGCGGTAATTAGAGAGGGAGCCTTAATTATTTTGCCGATTCGCGGGCCGAAAGCCCGCAGAAAACTGAGGAAATTTTGCCAAATATCGCCAAAATTCGTCCAAAAATTTCAAAATTTGGCAAATGTGGTGAAGGAGGGCGAAGTATCTCA
>JNEY01000139.1:38672-52892 GCA_020875895.1 Aphelenchus avenae | reverse complement strand
TTATATCTCCTGCAAAAAATTCTATAAGAAATCAATAGTAGAAAATGATGCCCCGTGTTCATTTTTTTTTGCCCCACCCCGTAATATCATAAGCAACCACTATCGCAAAATAGACCTGTAGAAAAGTTTTCAAAAGGGTGAACCAAAGGGTTTGGAGGCATTTGTCTGTTCGTTCTGCCTCTTCGCTGTTTGCCGGGCTCCGATTTTAAGCGTCGCCAGTAAGTCGATCTTCTACCGACGGATTTTTGGTGTGTATACGTACAGGTAGCCCCGGTCAGCTACTTTTATTTGCATGCGATGATGTTAAGGCTAGTTATGGCAGTCCCGCGTATCAGAGCGTCAGGCATAATCTGGGTCCCATGTTAATTCAAGTCCAGGTTTCCAGCGCCAAATCGGCCAATTCCCGACGACCGTCAAGTTCTGCCCTGGCGGGATTTATCGAGAGAGCAGCTGCTCGATGGCCTGAACGCGAACCGTTCGTTTCCGAAGATGCCTACCTACATCTACCCGATCGGCAAAAAAAGTATTTGATTGTTTTACATGCTTACAGCAGATTACATTTTTTGGCAAAAGTTGCTAGCAGAAGATGCTCGTCGAGCAAAAAACTGTACGTACAGTGTTCCAGCGCTAGTCTCATTCATACTTGTTACCAAGTTAATAGGCGCAAAATGGTGACGGTGATGCCGGTACCCAAAGAAACGACTGCATTATAACCCCTATTTCACTAATTTTTGGCAAAACCTGCAGCGCAAAAGGGCGACTACGTACTGACTTGTTGTTTCGATGAATGTCAGAGCCGGTATTTTGTGCACTTACAACAGAACAATACTCTGCCACGTTAGGATGTGGGCGCGCAACTCCGATGTAAAAAAACACTATATTTATTAACTTTTATATGCCCGATTCAGTTTATTAAAGCTTTGCGCCGTGGTTGCTTGCACGCCATACGCCACGAGTTTTTCTTTTTTCATCTAGACTCCTAACGCAACAAATGAAAATCCATTACTGACGGCGAACGTTCCCCAGCTGTCACGTCATGCCAAAAAGCCTCAGTAGAATTATTCGGAGTGTTCATGGAGTCTGAATCGGACGGTTCACATGTTTGTTGTTTGTAGGTTGTTCTTGACGCTATTTTAATTCGGCATACAAGCAAACACAAAAAACCGCTATTCGACACATGCACAACAACGGTGATCCCGGGCAGCTTAATCGCATCTAAAATTGGAAACCCTTTAGTCATCTAGGTTTGTTTCTCGTTGTCAGTCCAAGTCTTGCATTCGCTAGCAACATGCACGTTCTGCAACCGTTAAACATACGAATGATATTCATAGAAGCGACGCTTCACATAAGGGATGCATTCTGATCGGATTTTTCGATTCAGAATCTTAAAATTAAATTTCAGAATCAGAATTGCGAACAACGTCAGAATTCAGAATCGGAATTCGTCCCTGCTTCCCACTCCATCGCCTCGGACTTACCCTAGATAAAAATCGTGGATTGCTGGTGTTAGTGAGCGAAATAAAATTTCCGTATTATTTCATAGCTAGCCGCCGCATTTCGACGCATGCTTGAACCTTATCTTATCGCACTATTTGGTAAAAACATGACGATTTAAGCATGTCGGCGGTGGAGAATATGCTTTTTATTGTATTTTGCCTAGTTCTGTCTTTTTTCAATGACAAGTTTTTTTCCAAAAAAGATTTTCAATCACTAAGGCTATGGAAAAATGAAAAGTTTCGGCCGGATCGGTTGTCTAGAAAAAGTAGGTATATGACCGGTCAAATTTGCAACACCTGACTCCTGCATCCATGCGACAGCGAAGGATCTCCATAGCATGCACTATGCAAGCATACACATAGAGGGTAAGAAGGAGATATTCTCAGCATGGAGATTCTGAAAACAATGTCCATTTTTCAAAGTGGCCACTGGGGACCGGGGGGGGGGGTCTGCTTCCATTCAGTAAATGCCGTTTCAGTAAATGCGTCAATGCCATTTCAGTAAAAAGCGCCATCTCAGTAAAAAACTAGTTGTAAGGCTTAAAACCCCTTCAAAAGTCGCGCATTGTAGAATGCAGACGGAGCGGGCAAGCCCATTGAGGAGAAGGACGGATACCTGATGGTCCCGCACACTAGGCACAACAACACGCAGTATTGGAGGTGCCTATTCTACGACCAGCATGACTGTAAGGCGCAAGGCCGCTCGGATGTCGGTTTCCGAGCCATCGATATGTCGAAGATTTACAACGGTCATCTTCCAGATCCTGCACTCGCTGCTGTAAGTGCCGCAGGCGTGTGTGTGCTGGAGTGCAAACAGACCACTGCAAAAGACACAAGACCGTAATTCGCGACTCTCATATTCGGACCATGGCCGTAGAGTAAATGCTCTCGCCTCCTCTGACCACACGCCTGAATCCAAGCTAGAGCTGCTGCGCTGTATCCAGTACCATCTCTCCGCGTTGATCGTCATACGTCATCCCTGTATAATTTGCTGCGCCACAATCCCTTCTTTGATCCGTCTCTTTGCCACTAATCCTTTGCCTTTTCGCTCTTGCCCTTTTGCTTTGTGTGATTTAACTGCTAGCAACTGTTAGCTGGTCTCGTTGTTCTTGCTGTTATTTGTCCTGATTTTCGCTCGCAGAACGCTGTCAGATAAACCCTGGTTACACTACGGCGCTCGATAGCTTATGCCAAAACGGGAGCACAAAACAAGAAAAAATTCTTGCCTGAGCATATGGGCTATCCTGGGCATTCTATACCTAAGCGCCCATACGAGGCGTAGGCGGGTGGGGCTATATGCCTCAGTACTGACGACATCTTCGATGCCACATTCCACGAATAATGGGTGGCACTTAATGCTGACACCTTGAGAGGCTACCGTTTAGTGAGACAAGATGAACTATAAACTAGCCACGCATACGCCGGTCTCTAAGGGCGCCTGCTCATTTCGTCTAATAAGCGTTCTTCGCAATCAAATCCCTTCGCGCAAATTTTCTCATATACGTTCAGCCAACACCTGTTGCCAAGACGACGCCAAAGCAAATCACTCGATTTGCAAAGAGCACGTCTTCAAAGGCCGCTCAACATCCCGGTTCATTCAGTACTACCGTTAGCTGAATTGCTTACCAGCAATCAGGAACTCACAAAAAAGCCGCAGATCGGGATATCTTCCCACGAATAAGAGAAGACTGGGTAAAGAGCAATTCAATAAAATTCAGTCTTATTCTAAAAATAGTTGCATGTCCCGACATCAGTATTTGGCTCGCGCTAAGGATTTCTTTGTTAAGCGAGCGTACTTCTGCCGCTATGCTATGAACTGTCTCGAAGAAGAAGAAGAAGCGAACGTAAAGGAGACCAGAGATTTAGGTTTAATTATTCGACATGACGCTCCACGACGCGACCGACGCACGACCTCCGTGACAAGACGAGAAGGAGGATAGTGTCCCCGAATACATCTCTCCTACCTATTTTCGAGTGGAACGCATAAAATTACGTGCTTATCAGTCCGCACACTTTTCACCGTACATCTCTAATGAGCAAAACCTGCTGGAGTAAATGAACTTTCTTTTGGTGCTGAAAGCCAAATTGGGACATGATCTGCGAAAGGCACACAAGGAATAACGACGGCGCTAGCCAATTACTCCACATAGACTTGAACGATAATTGCACACGGCAAGCAAGGATATCGCCAATGGCCTTTACTGGACGGTTCAGAGTACTCGCGCAGGAAATTCAGTGTTTCATGCTCTAACAAAATGGGGCACTTTTCTAAAATAAACCCTGTTTTGTAGCCAAAAGGACAGGCAGGGCTTTCTCTTGGAACAGTTTTCTGAAGGATGACGCTAATTTCAATGCAAGTTGATACGAGTTGCAGCGCTTCGGATTATGAATAAATGGAGTTTGTCCAAAAAAATCGTCGACCAGATTCGTCTGGCAGTGCCAACCAGACCCTAGGTTTTAAAGTGACATGGAACTGTATTGGCATTTAAACGCTTAATCACCTATCATTCTTCTTTTACGAAAACCTGTACGACGCATGGTATCCCGGACGAGCGGGCGCGGCTGCACTCGGCGCCTAATTATTGGCTAATCGCCGCGCAGAGTACTGTTAATGGATCACCTGGCGGGTTCCGTGGCCTCGCGACACCTCCGTACCATGAGCGTGACATGACCATATCCCGGGCCGTGGAAGTCCCTGGGCTGCCCGACTCCATTGTAAATGTTGTAAACGACTTTACTGGCCGAGCCAACCGCGGGCATGGGGTGGCTTAGCGGCGCAGGACCGGACAAGACAGAGCTTGCTTCGTGTGAGTCTTCTTGATCGCCAACGTACGAGTAAGCGTCGACGTAGTCGTCCTCCGGCGAGGTGCTGCTACCTTGGATGGCGTGGACATTCCGGTGTTGCGGAACGTCATTCTTCTCGACGACAGGGTACTGCGCGTCGTTGCTCAATGAAATGTGCTCCGCCAATCGCACGTGAGCCTTCATAAGATCGAGCAATTTCTGCGTAGACCATCCATCTGCAGGGCTTGCTAGCCTCTGCTCAGCTACCTTGAGGGATCATCCGGCATTGTCTGAGAAACGTAGTGAGTCCACTCCTCCCAGAACCGTGGCCAATCCTGGATATCTCCACGGAATGGTTCGGGTTCGGGAAGCTTAAACTGACTCGCTTGCGGCTGCGGAGATGGGTGCAATACCGCGCTGTTCGGAGTTGGCCCTGCTGGACCGTGAAAGACCGTCGATGACGTGCGAGTGCTGGACGTCGCTGGCTGTTTGAGTTCTTTGATGAGAGATGCAAACATCTCCATCGTCGCCTGTTGTGAGGTCTGCTGCTGCAGCAGCAAAGCTTGCTGCGTTGCCAGCTGTTGCTGCTGCAGTGTTTGTTGCAGCTGCTGTTGCATGGCCAGTTGAGCTGCCTGCTGCTGTTGAGTGAGCAGCTTCAGAACCTCGACAACGTCTGAGGATTGGCTCGTCCCCTGCGAAGGGGGACTGACATGAGAAGACACTAGTGGGCTGCCGTAGATCGCTGTCGGTACGGGATTAACCTGTACCTTTCTGGTGGTCTGGCTGACCGTGGCGTGTTGCAGTGCACCAGGCGGACTTTCGAACGGCAACGAGCCCACAAATGGCGAGTGATCGCCTGCGTTTGAGAACAATGGTGGCGCAAGTGTTTCCGTAGTTGGCGTTGGCACCGCAAACAACGAAGGAGCGGTGCTTGTTGCCGTTACGACCACGAAGTCTGAGAGATGGAGACCGCTTTGTGTGTGAGTGGTTGGTGGAGCGGGTGTGGCGGCTCGCTGCACCTCTGACGTGGTAGGTTCAGGTGTTGCCGTGCGTGAACTAGCGTCGCTCGGACTGCTCCTACCACTTGCAGACCGTTGATCGTTTGAGCGTCGAAGGATAACCACTGAAGTGTGCTTTCGGCCATTGTGAGACCCGATTCGCACTCGCGAAGGTTTTCTGAAGGCTTCGTTGTAGCTCTTCATAGCCACCTCGCTGTGACAGGAACGTGGCTCGTCGATGAGCTTCCTCCTGCTGCCCTTTCATTGTGGTTAGAGCGTTTTCGAAGTAGGACCAGAGCACTAGGTACTCTTTAATGTCAGTCTCCACCTTCTTGATGGGCTCCGTATGAGATCTCAATAGTCCTTGTGCCATTGAGTTGTTGAAACACATGTCTTCGTCGCTCATGTCTGAGAAGCGCCCGACCGTGGCCTGTGGAGGGTTATCGATGACCTCCCACAACTCCTCGCATCGGTCGCTGATCTGCTTCGCATAGTATGAGGATGTTTGCTGCTGCTGTTGCTGCTGGCGCTGAGCATCAGTCAGCTTTTGCTGCTTGTTTGCCATGCTGGCTGGGTGGGCTTTAGTTTGAGCACTATTGTGTCGAGAACGTGTTTATCGCGAACGAATGAGATCGTCCGCTTCTTCGACCACTTCGTCGGCCGGCAGTAGCCGCATTGGCCAAGCGTCGAAGTTCGGCAGTGCTGGCGTCTACAGGCTCCTGCTGACCGTCACTTGGCGGTGCATGAAACCCCGAGACGTACCCAGGGGTCGTGCATGGCACACCGCCCGGTAAGGGTGCGGTTGCGGCGGCGGCGCCCGAAGTGGTCGCTATGTCTAAGAGAGTGATGTCTGCGAGCGTATGAGGTGGTGGATCGAACATGGTATGAGTGTTGTCTTCCTCGTTGGGAAGTATTGGGTGCACGCTGGTAGGCTGTGCGGGCGGTGGAAGCAGTGGTTGCACGCTGTGAGGCTGTGCGGAAAATTGAGCAGCGTTAGCCGGAGCTAACGGCTGCTCCGTATAAGCTGGTGTGACCGCTTTTATGTGAGGCTGCTGTCGGTTAGACATGGCAGCTAGTAGACGAAGGTGTGCGCAAAAAGCGCGGTTTGGTCAACAAGACCACAACAAGCGCAAGTGTTTGGACAACAAGGCCGGGCAACAAGCCCAAGTATTTGGCCAACAAGGCCGCGCAATAAGCGTAAGTGTTTGGACAACAAGTCCGGGCAACAAGCCCTGAACGTATGAGGCACGGACGCTGGGTCTAACAAAGACCCCAGCCCAAATGATCGTTTGAGACAGACTCACCGGAACTCCAGATGATGATCGTCCTTCGGCGTCGTTGAGTCGGCTGTAGCCTCCACTGTTGCGGACGGGTACTTGTTGGGGCAGCTAATCCGCACAAGTTGGCGTCCTGTGTCTCTACGTTGGATGGTTTGCGTTGAACAACAAGTTCGGTGCGAGTGATTTGATGGCTTTTATAGAGGTGGCCTCAAACTTGCGTATATAAACGAGTAACAGCAACAAAACATATATACAGTAATGAGGCAATACGGGTCGATACCGTATGAGAGGCTTCCACACCGTCATGGACTGATGTGAGCCTTGTACAAATGAAATACATGCGATCAAGCATTAAATGCACAATCGCTACCCTTTGAGAGGTACAATTGAGAACCTAGGTTGTTAAGCTCTAGGTAAGTAACGTCGCCACGCTATGGGAGGTACTGGCCCCGCTATGCGGGTGCAAGCCCAAAATGAATGCAAAGAAATCGAAATGCGACAAGCGGAAACCATCTTAAAGGCCAGGATAAGTGGGGACTAGAAGGTGGAAAGGCCATTGTCGAGTACGTATGAGTAGGGTTTCCTAACATGTAAATAAACTAAAGTTAAACCTTAAGCTTAGGTAACCGGGTCATTGCTGCAATTACCCGGTTAAGGTGCAATTTTGGGATGCAGCGGGTTGCAAAGTAGCTCACCGCCTCATAGGAAATAAGGGGAGAGAAATGTATATTTTTGTAGGAAAAAATAGTAAAAAAACCCGTGTGGAATATGAAAAGTTTGAAGTCGAAAACGTCTGAGAACCGCGGAGCCTCAGCGCGGTTAAGCTGCTGACGAAATCGCAGCGAGAACGCATCGGCGAAGTGTGAGTTTGGTGGGGCGACCGCCCTCACCACTGCACTGAGCCACCGCGGAAAGCGGCCGGCGGGTGGTGTGTGCGGATCCGTTTGAACGGATCAATGCGGAATGGAGGGAAGCGCCCTCCCGGTCGGGAGGGCGGGAATGCGGTCCAACCCAACAGCGGCAGGAAAATGTCGAGGACCGCACCACGACAGCTTGCAACATCAATACAGGTCCAGATGAAGTGTGCTACATCAAGCTCATGGATTACGTCGTTATCGCCAGTGCGTCGGGGTTGTATTGATAAAGGGGTCGTCAAATCTGGACCGGACCCAGAATACGCTCCAAGTTTAGAGACCTTGCTGAGAATTTTAACATCATCAGCAGTTTAAGGTGGTGGTCACTGATTCGAATCCACCATGGGAATCAAGGGGCAACTCACGGGCTAACCCCTATTAGGATTACCGTATTTTCTCTAATAAACCCCCTACCTCTAATAAAAAGTCAAAAGAATATAATCGAGATACTTAGCCATGCAAATGATCAGCCGTGCCAAATGTGACAGTTAGCGATAATCACGGACCAGCGAATTGCATACTCCTCTGACACACATTAGGCATCTCACGTTCACATCTAGCGGTACCAAGGAAATTGTCACCAGGCTTCCGTTGCAAGAATTACATTAAAAACCTGTTGGCGTCAAGTATTTGCATCATTGTCCCATATACTGCTAAAGGTCCGGAACGTTTAAGTCCCTGGAAGATTTCCGTCCACATACAACGTGAAAATACTACATACGGCCGACGTTTGTCTGCTTTCTGCACTGGCGCTGTTTACGCGGGGTACGCCTAGGCATTTGTAGCGGAACGACGCTTTATTCTCAGCGTGGCCGGTACCTTCATTAGCAAGGAAACCTTCCCCTAACTATAAACAATCCCCAAGTTTTACCTGATTCCTGAGGAGCCCATGCTCTGCGACAACATGCCAAATGTATATACGTAGTTCGCTCGCGAGCAGCCATGTATCGACATGCAGAGTTTTGCTAGGGTGTTTAAAAGTCGCTTCTCGCAAGAAGGCTGATCAGAATTGCCAAAGATCCTTTGCAGCATATTTCTCGAGCGCGGCTTCCTTCGCCAGGGCGAGATTACTTCGAATGAGTCGCTATCCAAGCGTTTCAGACAGAAGTGTTGGCATCGTTCCCAGCAGTCTGCATGTCCTACCCAGAGCACGCCCTTTTACGCCTAGCTTTCAAAGAGCAAACCGAGTGCAGCAGAAAAGATTAACTGCCACCCTAAGGTATAAAAAAACCTGAAGCGGTGAACGTGACCACACGTACCAACGTCAGCAATGACTATGAAACAACTGCGATTCTTTGTTGTCTTTGGGCGATTTCAGATAAATATTTGAAGTTTTCCAAAATTCTTCGGTTGAATATTATAACAGTGCGGGCCTACTTAGGGGAAACATGATTCGTTATATTCGCATTACCGTATTTTCTCTAATAAACCCCCCGGGGGGGGGGGGGTTTAATTCGCGATCGATAAATTTCGGGAAATCTTAAAATTTTAAATGCTCGTAACTTTTTTCCTTTTGCGTCCACAGGACTCTCTCTTCGTCTCAAATTACTTGGTTCGTCGTTATCTATTCAAATATGACCTTAGTTTGGAAGTAACCGTTGCCCCGGCCCAGCTGTGAATTTTTGGGGAGGGGGTTCTATTAGGTGGGGGGGGTCTAATAGAGGGGGGGGGGGGTTTATTGGAGAAAATACGGTAGGGCAAGTGACTCTCCTAATAACCGGGTGACCCCCCCCCCAAATTGTGTAGCACCTAACAGCTTCGTAGAATCGCTAAACACACTGTGCATCATTAATAACCTGCTGGTGTACTCTCTTCTTGCTTGTGAAAACTCATGGGTCGGACAAGATGTGGAATTAACACTTCGGTTCACTGATGCCGCTATCCTACTACAATAATTATGGCATCTCGTGTATGCGACAGAGACCAAGGCTGGGCGGTCCCGGTCCCGGAATCCGGGGGTTCGAGCCCCGGTCCCGGTCATCCTCCAGTCCCGGTCCATTTCAATTTTCAGGCTGAGGCCAACCTGACTCGCCGCAGGCGATACCAACGAATTTTAATCGACAATTTTGATAATCATAGTGAAAATTTCGTCGGACGGCGCCTAGCGGCGGTCCATTTTATCCAGTGCGATGTTAATTGGATCCTCCTGGCCTCTGTGGGCTACACGTGACATCGGGTTGGTTGACAAGGAGCCCGAAGATGACTTCTGTCAGCTCCCGTACGACAAGGTGATTATCCTCGGTAAAGTTGCCTCTCGCCAAGCAAACGTGCGCATCTTTAGCAAAAAAAGGATTCAGATCACTTCAAGTGCCCGTTGATTTTTGGCTGGGCCAACCAGGGCCGCCGCAGGCGATGCCAACGAAATTTTAGTCGAAAATTTGATAATTACAGTGAAATTTCATCGGCCGGCGCCTAGCGGGGGCCCTTTTAGTGTTCATACTAGCGGCTGGGCTGCGCTTCGCGCAGCCGGCGCCCCTACCGGGTATTACTTGTACCAAGCAGATAAATTGGGTGTCATTGCGCTATGGTATGCGTTAAGCGATTCTAGGACGATTCGTTAAACGACGATTCGTTAACGACGATTCGTTAAGAAAAACACGACGATTCGTTAACGACGATTCGTAAACGACGATTCGTTAAGAAAATCACGACGACTCGTTAACGACGATTCGTTAAGAAAAATTCACGACGGTTCGTTAAACGATGATTCGTTACAGGACGAATCGCGGAAACAGCCTTAAACCGAAGCAAAAGCGTTCACGTGCACAAATGGACTAACAAAAAACAACTCAGGCCCACCCCTAAGAGTTCCCTATGTAGCTAGTGGGTTCCACGGCTTTACCATTAGTTACTGACTAGCATCGTAGGTAACAGGACTGAGCTAATTATATTGCCGGCACCTACGGCGCCGCGTAATCCATGTCTAAGCCTAAGCCTAATCCCTGTGTAGCTAGTGGGTTCCACGGCTTTACCATGAGTTACTGACTAAGCATCGTAGGTAACAGGACTGAGCTAATTATATTGCCGGCACCTACGGCGCCGCGTAATCCATATCTAAGCCTAAGCCTAATCCCTGTGCAGCTAGTGGGTTCCACGGCTTTACCATGAGGTCAGTTTTAGAGGAAGGGGTGGTTTGTGCATGACGAATGAAGGTTCCTAAGCTTAAGCCCCAATCAAATAGCCCTAAGCCTAGGCGTTCACGCCGACTGAATGTTTCTACTCCCGGCGCTCCTCGATGAGGTGATAAATCATGAGTTTTTAAAGAACTCTCTCGTACGGAGAAGGAATAAACAAGTACATGACACGAGTTCAGGAATTTTTCCGCGATTCGTCCTTTAACGAATCGCCGTTTAACGAATCGTCGTGATTTTTTCTTAACGAATCGTCGTTAACGAATCGTCGTGATTTTCTTAACGAATCGTCGTTAACGAATCGTCGTTAACGAATCGTCGTGATTTTCTTAACGAATCGTCGTTAACGAATCGTCGTTTAACGAATCGTCATATTACCGCGTTAAGCGTCCCAACTTCGTGCTTCCGACATCCAGAGGCCCCGTCTTGAAAAAACGGACCTTATTTTCAGAATCTTCCTGCTGGGAAACCCCCTCCTAGGACCGATTTGGCACAATGTCTGCTTCTTACTCGCTATGGATCATGCTTTCATAGCGCTCGCTATCGCATGGAAGCAGGGGCCAGGTAGTGAAACTTTGATCGGCCATAACTTTTTTTCTAGCCAACCGATCCGCATGAAACTTTCCAGTTTTAAATAAGTTTAGAAGCCCCATCGAATGTTCGAACAGCGATCGAAAACTTTTTTGTGGACGAAACCAGCCATTTAATGTATAAGGATTTTAATATGACACATCCTTTATCAGACTACTTCCCGCCTGTGACATCGGACTGTGATAGCCGAACCTCCCCCTCTACGCTAACCGTAACGTATTATCTGGGGGCTGGTCCCGGTCCCGGTCCATGTTTCAAAATTTGGTAAGTCCAGGACCCGGTCCCGGACCCCCAAAAAACGCGACCAGTCCTGACAAAGACGCATGAACAACGAGAATCGTACGATTACGGACGTTGTTTGCTACTATGGACATAGAGTCAGGATCCTGCCATTGTCAGTTGCCATCTGGACATAGTTTTGGATATGTTTTCGATTATTCGCGCAAATATATTCGACGCCTACATGGCGTTTTTCAGTTCAGCTTGACACCGTTCTTGGTCCAGTCTCGTACCGGGTTTGCTGACGGCACCGATCATCACGCGCCAAACAAACAACATCGCTCATCTACATTGTTTGCATTTACAAGTTACTATTATTTCAAATGTGAAACCTGTGTTCATGCCAATTCACGCTTCCCACCGCCGTTTCATTGGATTACGGGTTCACCGCATTTCGCGGCACTAGCTCGGGAGCGTGGGATAAGCAGAAGGTCGTGCGGAAGAGATACATTGTCCAATGTTACAAAAAGCGCATTAACGACATCGAAGTTTGACCCTAAAACCTGCCGCAGAACATGCGTTTATAGGTCTGACTTCCGTGTTATACAACACGGTAATGTTCCTATGGGTTATCTGACAGAATCCTGCATTAAAGTAAATAAGTTAAGGCACCAAGGCAAATAACGCTAAATAACCGCACGCAGCAATAGCAGCATTAAAACGAACAAGTAAAACACTAAGTCCTTAGGCCTAGTTGCAGCACGTGTGAATCTTCACCGGTGAGATACTTTGTTGAAGGTTGGGCGCTTTCGTCAATTCCGGGACACGCCAGTTCAACAAGCGCGCGATAAACCAAACAAGAACTGAGATATCAGCAGAGCTACTGGCCGGACCGGTCGGAGAATGACTGGGAGGGCCGGCTTATATGGGGCCTCGATACGATTCCGGACGTTGGGCGGAGTTGCGGCACCTCGAGGCATATCCACGACATTGTCTGTCACCGTGCTCTCTCGTTCGTCTCTGACCTGTTGATCAGCGGCCATCGCCGGCCTGTTTTCGCGGATAATGGACCGTCCTGGATGACGCATGCCGATCTCGGACGTTAGCACTGCCTAAGCCTGTAAAGAGAAAACACCCGGCGTCTCGGAATGTGCTCAACATTATGAAACTTCTGTGCAGCTTGCTTGCAAACAACGTTCTTTAGGAAAACCTACATAAAGACGACTTAAAAGCAAGTAAACGTGGCCCGCGGCTAGGATAGGACGCCAGAACGACAGTCAGATATATTTTCTTTAAACTGCGGCTAATTGTATGCGGTTCGTCGTTTCCTAAGTTGGATGTGCGGATGCGCTAATCGTGACAAGCGCTCCAAGTCGCGTAAGGTATTGGCCCAGTGACCACTCGGATAAGGTCATCCGCGATAAGGTCATCGGTCATTACGAACGGACCGCGTTATTGATCCGCTAGCGACCCGGAAGCGTTTTCTGTTAGATAACTTTAGCTGATATGTGGCCAATATGCTTTGTTCAGCCACAGCTACAGCCATTGTGCACACATGAATGTAAAAACTTGGCTGGAAACAACTTTCCATCTTAAACATTTCATGCTACGATATTCAACTTACAGCAACTGTCAACTAACTAACCTCGATCTGATATAGCCGAACCATCACGGTGCTTTTCCGAAAAAAGTGGTGCGAGGTGCAGACTCGTGTCCCGCCAGGGCCTCTCCGAATTGCCATACATTGTGTCGTCATTCGTAATGCTTCGATGTCGATAACAAATCCTGTACGCTGCTGCTATCATAAAATACTTTTATTTGTTTTGAACGTAATGCTCGGTATAATTTTTACCAGGATGTTGGTACACTAGAACCCGTAGGATCCAGTGCATGCGTTCAGACATTTACATAGGTATCTACCGTGTAGGCTTGCTTCGCACAAAGTTCGCAGCGCACTGTCTCGGAATCTCTGTTCCAACTCCAACCCTATTATCCGCGGTAAGGCTTTCTGAACAAAATAAGTATTTTATGCGTCATGGCCAAAAAGCGCAGTTTGACATAACTCGCACCAAGAACTCAATGACGACTACAGCCTTGGTTGAACAGAACAGCACGTGGTCGTTAAAAACTATTTCCTTCAATATCGTTCGCGGCAAACGATGCTAAAGCATGAAATTTACCAGAGCACATTCGGCAAATGAGGCCATTTAGAGAGCACAGCCAGTCGTTGGTAAAACTGCTGTCACTTCGCGGACATCAGCATTAAAAAATTGCAAAAACCTGTCTAACTTGTCTTGACCGAGCCTTCTAAGTAACCAATAGTGTTGTTACACTTATTTGCAGCATGTTGGTTGACAATGCACATTTGCAGTCGTATCCATGCGCAACGCCCATACGAACGCGATCGACTTCGGTAAAAGCAAGAGGCTGGTCTGTTCGGGGCGCAAAATAGGCTAGATTCTAGGCATTTCGTGCACTTGGCGTGCGAAGTAAAATAAACAGTACCGTAAATCCTCTAATTAGAGACCCCCTAATTACCGCGCCCCCTCTAATTAGGGCCCCCTTTGGACCACAGCAAAAAAATTAGGGCTCCCCCTCTAATTAGGGCCCGGGGCCCTAATTATAGCAACAGCCAACAACCCATTTAAAGCCCTGCGCACAATGCCGACCCCGAGTCCGAGTCCGAGTCCGGGACTCGAGGTGCATTGTGCGCACCTCGAGTCCGAGTCCGAGTCCGAGTCCGACCTCGAGGATTCCTCGGACTCGGACTCGGAATCGAGGTGCGCACAATGCGTGGACAGGACTCG
>JNEY01000139.1:0-11668 GCA_020875895.1 Aphelenchus avenae | reverse complement strand
CCCCCCCCCGGGGGTCTCAAACCCCTGAATTCAGGGGGTACCCCCTGAATATGGCTTTTTGCCCCCGATTGTTATAGGCAAATTCAGGGGTATCGGGTCATATTTTTGCAGTAGTACTGATATTTTCGTGTAGAAAGCCTATTGTTCCACTGAAGTAAGTCGTTGGCTTCGCCTGCGGCGGGCTAAAACGCAATTACCTTCGGAAATCACGTTTCACTTGTAAAAATTCCGCCTGCAACGGCGGAATTTTTGGGGCGAAGCTTTCCTGGCACTTGAAAGGTGCACTTGAAAGGTGCTTTTTGGAGCGCCAGTAAATCATGAAATGCCTGGAAAACAAAGCAGAATAAATACCCCTGATTTACCCCTGAATTTGACTTCTGGCCTCTGAAAAACCCCTGAATTTGACACGCCGGGCCCTGAATTCTGGTTTTGGAGTTGAGAGGCCTGTCTCCCCCTCCGCTCGCCGCCCACGTCCCGGAATCCTGGTTACGAATGGGGACAGAAAGGACATGAGGTCAGACCGCTACCACACCCGTTATAAGCCTAGCGTGAAAAGTGCGGCGAAAGCATCACCCAGTTTTTGGAAGCACTCTAGGGGTAGCATGCATTGCTTCCCTAAAAACAGTGAACGACGATTCTGCCAGGATCTTACGTTCCAAGCTTACGGTGTCAGCTTATTGAAAAAGGGCATTGACTTCTCATCCAGCTAGTACCGTTCCAATAACTGAAGCATATGCTTACCTGCAGCGAGCGGAAACGAGACGAGGAGGACGCGGAGAAATGGCGTTCCAGCGATAAACATAACTATGGCGGAAGTCGTCAAGGCGTGGGTGCAGCAGCCGCTGAATTGCTCTCTCCGTCGAGTGAATACCGGCACTAAGACGTCGAGGAATTTTATATGCCCTCTGCTGCTGACCCTTGGAAATTCTAAGCCCTTTCATCTGCATCGTGCAGCGCCATTGAAAGACTTGTGGTCAGCTGTTCCCCGGCGTCCACGCTTTGACCACTAAAGACCTCCTTTGTAAATCGTAAAGGGCATCCGTCCGCACAAAGCGCGCTTTTCAGCTACGCGCCGGCGGAAGCGAAAAGGTGCTGAAGGAGACGATGAATACGAATGAATACATAATCCCGCTGTACGAACGAACGCCAACAGTACGCAGTTAAAACAGCAACTGCATTTGCATTCTACAGAAATTTTTGGTCGTTCCACTAAAATGGCAAAAATTCGAGCCTTGCCACTAGCCGGTCGATATCGGACGCCTTATATTCGCCATAGTTTCGATATGTACGGACAATGTCGGCATGAAACCGATCAGCCTTACCAAGGAGAACCTCTTAGGACTAAATCCCATTACGAAACCTGCACTTTCATTCCTCTTCGATAAAGCTAATGGTTTTTTTCTTCTTGTAGAGAACGTTGGGGAAAGGTATTTTATCTGTTATCGAACAATAAAATGTGTAAGAGAGTGCGAATTTAATGAATCCGACAAAATAGCCATGAATCAACGACGGCGCCGGCAGCCTTGGTGATGTAGTACGACCAGTATACAATCAAAATTACCCGGGAAGCATCTTCTCGGCGCACTTGGTCAGTCATACATTGAACAGAGCGAAGATGGTCGTGAAGCCGATCGCCGAAATCTTGTCAATCTCGTCGCAGGTTAAGCTAGGCGAGAAGCATGTGATGGTGGTTAATACAATTGACCATATTTATGCACGATATCACGCTCTTGGCGGCGTCCACATAGTGACTTAACGACTTAACGGCCGCAGGAGGCGAGACCACTCCGTCGGCAGGCGCCTAGTTTAAAATAGTAAACGGCATGGCGACAGCGGATGCCACTCTGGCGTTCCACGCGGAGAACACTTTTTACCGCACGTCCAGCGTCAGACCTCCGGCTGGAGTGGTATTTAGCATAGAAAATTCATCTAAAAAACAGGAATGGAAATAGTGTCCATATATGACCAAACACGACCGTCACGCATCGTCACATGGAAGGGAGGGACGATTCGAAAAAGGTAGGATGAATGGCATGGACTTTCTGGACGCTTCCTGAAATTGTCATTTCGGCGTTTCGCCTGAAAACCTGTTACTATCACTTTCACCGTCATCATTTCTGCTCAGTGCTTTCTTTACTGCGATTCGAATACTAAACACCGGCTAAAACCCACGAGTACAGTCAAAATACTAGGTAACATAATTCGAAATACGTTAAATAAGGCTAAAAACGGACGAAATTATGCGAGTATTGACCCAGATCAGCTCAAAATGCTACAATTTTACCCAAAAACAGTCCAACACTGCGTACAGAAGACGGCGCCGTTTTCACAACTATGTCGTGCCGTGGGCCGTGCCGTAGATCCCTTCCCTGGACCTCTTACTTTAAAATTGCTACTGCAACGCACTGGTTGACAATCATGATGACGGGTGTTACAACTTTATTCATGCTAAGATGCAGAAATTTATAATAACACATGGTACTTTGCTCTGCACAATTCCATTAGAAGTCTGATTCGCAAATTAGCTTTTTGCAAAAGATGAAGTATCTAAACCAGGCAACGCCCATTTGATGCAGGCAAGCAAAAACCATAAAGCGACAAGCAGAAAAAGTGAGATTAGGCATTAACTCAAAAAACTCTGAAATGTAGTCAGCACAGTAAACTATTTGGGGCAAAGCAATTCGGTGAAGATTAAAGTATAAGCCAAGTTTTGGCACTGGGCTCTCTTTACCTTATCGCGCTTAACACGATGCTGGAAGTTTCTCTGATCGAGACTTCGAGAAGGAGTAAAAGTTACTGACCGGTAGCCGCAAACTCGCTTCGTCCTACCCGCGCCGCATGAGCTTTTTCTGGGATTCACCATTAAAAATGTACTGCCAGGCGCGTCAAAGCTTTTAAGCAAACCCACCGTCGTTTCTAGCATGGATTTGGGGTGAGACACGTACGGTACAGGGTGTCGTATATTCGAATTTCCTGCCTATATAGTAGTGTAACTTTCCTATGAAATTTCAGACGTGTACAGTCTTCCAGCTGCTAATCGACCTATCCCATCGGACTTGTCCCTTTGCCTTTGTCTAGCCTTAGTAAGTATACGACAATTGACGATCAGCATCGTACAATCCTCTGCTGCGGACCCTTCGTCGGATATGCCATCCTTCGAACCGCCGTTGAGCGAGCGTATTCAGCCGTCGTCAATAGTCGTCATGAACAGATATAGTCGTCGGCGACTTCGTCGTAATGTCACAAGGGCAAAGCCGGAGCGCGGTAAACCAGTGCATCGCCGCTGGACCGGCCGTGTAACCTGCCGTTGCGCAAGCTCGTAAACCCAGTAAACAATGAGAGAAAGAGAAACGAAGATCGTCTGTAAGCTGATCATCCTAAATCCTAAATTGCGGGCAGCAGTAAGTGTCAGTACTATGTGTCAAAATGTTTTGCTAGCTTTTCTGCACACGAAACCTCAAGAATCGATGGTGAAGCTGGCAATTCTGGCCCTTCGCTGTATGTTGTTTATGCAGTCACCACGCTGGAACGGTTCTCTTCAAACGGAGAAAACAGCACAGCTCTGAAAGGGCATTTTTAAAGGCTTTGACGCGCTAGAACATTTAGTGATTGGGTAAAACCTGGACGACGATGAGCTGGCTGGTTGGTGCCAGGAAGAGCTCGAGCCACTATGTTTTGATAAAAAAAACGTGAGCAGATCGCGAAAGATGTTGATGATCTGCGAATTATTTCGATATGTTTGTTTGCTGATAAGAATTCGTGTGGACTGATCAATCGCCCAACATACTATAATCTGTACCGCAAAGTGCATGTAGGCGCATATGCTACTTGCCAATGGTAAAAGATTGCAGAAAACTGCTGTGGCTAAACCTGAGCTAGAAAAAACTAGCGAAAATACGGAAGCAATGTTTCATTCTTAGTGTTTTCGTTAAAAAGATTATCAAGAACAAATATAAGCTCTTATTTCAGACTATGCAAAAAAGTCTGCGCTTCTTCAACGTGCTTGCGGACCGCAAATAGAATTATGTAAACCGCTTTCGTGGATGCATGTCAAATAGACAGTAACGTGTACGGACCGTTACGTATACGACAGCCGGAGACCGAGAAGGACCATTGACAAATCGGGGAAAGTACGCGAGGAAAATAAAGCTTCGCGAGGCAAGCTTAGTGCAGTGTAGGAAAAGTGCGGCCAACAGTTTGTTACGGTCCAAAATTTCAACGCAACCTGAGCACCTCACCTAGAAGGAGCACTACATATCGAAATTCGATACACCCTTGATAACTGCCTTCAACAAAGGTGTAAGAATGTATGCTTGCCGTCGCACCGATAATGCCGATGCCTGTTGAAAACAAGGCACTATAATGCTTGCGTCTGCACGAAGGTTTATAGGGCTGTACAGTCTCTAGGTTTGCAAAAACCTAAATTGAAGCAAGAAGAAGCACAGCTGCCCGCATGTCATCCGAACAGTGCATTAAGTAACGACGTCCGGCGTAAAAGACTCGCGGATAAAACGAATATCCGTTGGAGTTCGGCATATTATCGGCGTAAATAGATAGGGCTGGTTAATACCGTGGTTGATGTGTGCAGGACCAGGGCGACTTGAAATAATAGTCGGAAGTGAATGATACGCTGAAATCACTATCATCGCGCAGCACCGACTACAGGAGATAACACATAATGCTTTTCTCGTATTACTATCGTTACGTGAAACCCACCTAATCGGGTTTCTGCCTCTCCGCTTGTGTAAAAGTAGTGCGAGTACGTAGTATACGAAAACGTTAAAATATTCTTTAGCATAAAACCTGGGCGCTTGATCTACGTCATCTTCTGGGCCCAGTGGCCCGCATAAAGCACGCGCATTTGGGCGGTAAGATCCAAAATTGGCATTGTTATTAAGTTGTTATTTCCTGACGGCTATCGTATCGTATTCAAACGTTTGTCTGTTTTAGCTTCTTTTACTCGCAGTAAGCGGGAAATACGACGAATACAAATTCAGCGGTACGCTGGACAGCAGCCCGAACACGCAACGCGGCGGAGTTCCCCTAGGGGGACGGTACTAGGCTGTTGTTAATAAGTCGAAGCACTCAAACTCTCTGACAGACCAAGCCTTGTAAATCTTAAACAGCGATTTCTTCTCAGTCGATCTTTGTCAGTGATAAAGGTGCAGCAGTCGCAACTTCGGTTTAAAGCAATTGAATCCGAGTCATTTTTATAAATAAAGTTGGTCTCGAAGTTTAATAGCAAAAACAACCTGCGTGAAAGAAAATTACAGCGCTTTCGATTAAATAGACTAGCGGCCGGACTTGTTAGTTCAGTAGGTTTCCTATAAGCCCGCAGACGAAGCAGTTAGCCCTCGGTTTAGGCAAGCGTTTTGGCCGTGATGCTGCGACGCAAGTGTGTGTAAATGGCTGTTCCCGATGGAAGAGCCGCTCGGATTCGGCGGAAGTTGACGGTGCCAAAAGAAAGAGCAGAAAAGAGCGTGAAGAATAGACCGTTTCTCGTGCTCTTCCTTCCAGTTGGTATAGGGGTCCTTTCCTTATCGCCAGTTTGAGCGTCTCCAGGACGTCAATGATCTGCTTCATAAGCATCCATGAGCAGCACGGAACGCCAAGCGGAGCTTCCGTTCGGGTTCAGGAAGAAAATATTTTCGGGATGTCTCGTTTTAGTCTCTGGTCAGGGGAGTTAGTCTCGGGTCTCGGTCTCGGGAACGAAGGACACTCTCTCTCGGGTCTCGGTCTCGGGAACGAAGGACACTCTCTCTCGGGTCTCGGTCTCGGGAACGAAGGACACTCTCGGGTCTCGGTCTCGGGTCTCGGAAGTTCTAAATCTCGGGTCTCAGGTCTCGGTCTCGGTCTGCGAAAAAGTGCCCAGCCCTGCTCTGCGCTAAGATCCTTCGCACACGACGCGTCTAGCGTTAAACAACGGAATGACGGAAGCACCCAGGCATGCCCTGCTTTTAGCACAACGTCGGCATAAGGCGAGGCGAGGAAACAGGTAGACCGTTTAATGGAACAGACTGAAAATTGGACGAAAGGTGGGCTTTCCGGAGAAAAAGACAACTTCATTGCTTCATTAGAATCCATGTGAATACAGAAGTCATCGTGATCACATGAAAAGCACATACTGGGTTGCAATTTCGGTGCAAAACACCATTTGAAAGTATGCCCGCGTTACAAAAGTTTTGTTTCAGCATGCGTAGAATAGCGACCAGGTTTCTTTTCATCATAAAAACAGCGCTCGATAATGCAGTGAGGACTGACCCGGACCTGGTTTTTTAAAAACATATCTAACTTAGATAGTTGCATGCGCTCGAGCAGGCCCAAAATTTCTGCAACCCTTATGATGCTCACCTAAGCAAGCATTAACATCCTTTTCGAAGCATTTTTCCTGTAATGCCGCTCCAGAAAGGAATAACAGACTCACTGGAGTGAGCACCTAACGAAATTTTCAGTGTCTTGGCGAACGAAGTCAGTATTTCTTGATTTCGCATGGAACTAGTGTGACCAGTGCGGCTAGCGAGACGTACGTTTCCTGCGCTGGAGTTTTTTGTGAAGGGATGGAGCTAACTTTTTTAAATGTCACCCGAGTTACAGAAAACGTTTGGTGAAACTATGCCCTATTTTCTCTGCAAAAGATAATCCGACACCGAAAGCCGTGCTCATGCGGCACATCTACTGCCAAGTTTGTCATGCGTTGTTCAGAATTTCTTTTGTTTGAAAAACCTGTGTGGACAAGGCGGTACTCGTTGTTTCTTGTCGAAGTTCCCGTCCGCTATATTGCTTTTCGCCACAGCACATGGCGGTCTGTACGCAGAACGCTATGGACGGTCTTAGAGTCCGCTTCCTTTCCATTCTAGTACAAAGCAACGATCGAACCAACGCAGTAATAGCTCTATTACGACCCGTCCTCCCTATTTGCCAAATCTGTGCTGTTTCTGCCAATTTGTATCTTGGACGCGGAAAGGTTTGTCCGGGACGCATACAGGAACATAGAGGACGACAATTCGCGCGTACCGGCAGACTTACTGGCAAGCCCGTTTCTTTATTCATGACATATAAACATCAGTACTTTCAAAAAACGATGCAAAACCTGATAAAATTTGATTCAGATCTTATGCCTCGCGACTGTGGCGCCAAATTCCTTAGCAAAAACCTGCGTCGACGTCCGCTCTCTACTCGACTACGGACGTTCAGCAAAACTCACAACACAACGATAAGCTGTTACTAGACTTTGTAAATACGTAAACGCGGCATGCGCTCTCGATAAACTCGCGTCGAAATGGAACAAAGTAACCAAAATTGCGGCGAAGCTGGCCGGGTCTTGACGCTTTTGAGCAGGTGGCCAAACGATTTTTGGCCAGACCTTGCAATGTCTTTAATGATCATGTTGATCTTTCAAAAAATGCCGTTGTCACATATCATACTGAGGATTCCGCTTTAGTCTAAGCGGAAAATCACATAGGGTAAAAAAATTTGGCTACTTGGACTTGAGGTGATCACAATCTTTCAACTCGGTGGACGTGTCCCCAATGCTATCCTCGAGAACATAATGCGCACCCGTGGAAGAAGTTGCGCTGACTCGGAAGTGTCTTCGTCATTGTGAACAGACCTTTAGGGCTCATTTGTGCGAACGTTTACGGCGATGGCGCTTGCATGCCACCCAATGCATGCTGATGACGTGGCCTTCAACAAGGTTCCGTATAACCGTTTTACGATGGGTAGCTAATGATCAGAGTTTTTGAAGCAAACGATTTGCGTTAATCGTCCGTGGCACGAACAGTTATTAGCCAAAACCCTCCCCTTTAAAGTTCTCCCCCGATTTAGCCAACAAGGTCCACTGTTACGTATGCCTAACATCGGGGGTGGGGGACGGGGGCAGGGGAAGGTGGGGTCAGATCAATTCTAACAAATAATATAATAAAGAGGGTATGGGGTCAGAGCGTTGCTTACGTCAGGATCACGTGGCTCGCGGCTAAGTTCCGCCAGAGCAAATAACCACTGCAATCTTTCAATTTACGCCTACAATTTCGTTGGTCTCACCTGATTCTTCTGTCTCCTCTGTTGGCCGTGAAAAAGATTGGACCCGCGGCGGAATCGAGCTCGTGAAAGACGTACCTAAGAGAGAGCCGTTAGAACGCGNGTGAAAGACGTACCTAAGAGAGAGCCGTTAGAATGCGAAGTAGCTGCGCTAACCACTGCGCCACCGGGTCCACGCGTTGCCTTTGCGTTCGGCGCGTCCTTATCCCGTCGGCCGCTTCGGTTGCCTGCCGGCCGCTAGTCCTTCCTCTCACACCTCCTGGAATTTCGGTCCACACTGATGTTTTGCCACTAGAAGCTTATTTTTTATTAGGGGTTTAGCATGATTGCTAAAAACTGGTTAGGTAGTATCTTCGTTGACTAGCAAGTGCGAAGGGGGGGGGGGTAGGATTAGCTTAATACTAGTCATTGCTAACAAGATAATAATAGGACCAAAAACACTTAAATAGCTAGCATATTTTCTGCACGCTCCCTCACGCAACATGCGAGTCCGTAAAGCTTGCCTCTGCCGACGGCCTAACAGCTTCTAGCAGGTACCAACATGCCCTGCATCGGTGCGACGTATAAATGGAGTCATTTGGCGGTACTTCGAAAAATGTTTTTTTTTTTTGCCAAATGTGAACGAAATTATTGCGAAAGCAGTGGAGGACAACCACATTGCCGAACCAGTTATTTTGGTTCAACGTCACGCTTAGAGGCTTTTGATGTCGAGGTTCATAAGCAGCCGTCCAGAAATTGTGTAATCATTACAACGCCCTTTTTACCACTCCCTCCCTCCCCCTCCACTGGGTGTAATCAATTTTTGCACTGAATTCCCCGGAGGTCCGACACACTCCCTCCCTCCTGTAATGATTACATAATCTGGACGCTCCCTACAGAGGGCATTTTAGGCAATGTTCTTGCAACGTTTGACCGTCAAATATTCTCTGAGTCTTTGGGCTAGTGTGCCAGTAGAATTCTCTTTTGGTGTCGCCTACGGTACACTATGTTAAATTTTGACGTCCATGCGACCATTACCGGGGCAAAAAACCTGAAAGGAAATGCTCGCGAACGAGCCACACTTCATTGGCACAAACCTGGGTTCCGGGAAGGCGTCTTACGAAAACTGTCTAAACCAATATTCACAACAGACGGGCCGCGTAACACTTCCATGGTAAAACAACAGTCTCAGGTCGTTCCAACTCAGTCCACTTCGTGAGCAATATTGTCATAAACATTGGAGGTCGCATACAGATCGAAATACGCTTAGTACAAGTTTTTTAGGTACATCGTACCTGGGTGGCGTTTCATTATGCTCAGATCACTTCAATACTGTCATTTTCACGCTCAGAGTGGTCGAAGAGCCCGAGGACCAAAAAACAGAGCAAAATAAGCTTGGAACATTTTTTGGTACAACGTACCGGAACGATGTTTCCCTGTGTCGGATCGTTCCAGTTCTGTCATTTTCGTGCTCTGCGTGATCGAAAGCCCGAGGAGGCCAAACATCTGAGCGAAATACGCTTGGAACATTTTTCGGCGCATCGTACCGCAAGGATGTTCCAGTGCTCAGATCGTTCCAGTCTATCATTTTGTTGCTGATCGTGGTCGAAAACCCTCCGAGGTTCAATCCCTTCAGAAGCACCCAAAACCAAAAATGCGGACAGGCAGGCACCCAAACCGATCGTCGGAGCTTGATTATTAGTAGGATTCATAGGCTGCTTTCCCAATAAATCCTGGAGCGACATCTGTAGTCGCGCTTGAGTAGCTTTTCAGAGCACGTTTACAGTTTTAATGGTTATAAAGGTGTCTTAACCAGCGTATTAGCCTGTCTGCTATCGTGTTCTTGTCGTTATGCCTTTACGAAAACCTTTTTCGGATGCCAAATCCGGATTCATCATGCGTCAAGGGTACTGCATATGCTCCGACTGTGGCCGTAAACGCATCAAACCTATCAATGTACACCCTTATGGCATCGCCTCATCCTCTCCTTGCGACGGTCCGTTCCGACTCACGAGGACGTGAGAACAGGTGCACGCCAATTGAAGCCACCAAAATTACAATTACCGGAACGACCGTACAGTTAAACAAAAAGTAGAAATACTTGCTTACGTGTGCCCAACAAGCAGGACGGAGCTGAACAATGGCTCCATTGAGAAGTATTAGAAGTTGGAAATATTCCTTTTCCAGGCCGAGTGAAATCGCGCAAGAAAAAAAAGATGAAGAATGACTAGCAAGCTGTCCACTTTCCAGTTTTATACATGCGTTCATCATTAGTGGTAAACGCCACACAAAATGATCTGACCTCCACCGTTTGTGCGCGGACCGGATGTGTCAGTTAGGGCATAGAGCAAGAACAGTGCAGCCATGGCTATACGAACCCGCAATTACTTAGGTCCTGCTAGTTCTTAGCAAACACTTAAAAACGATGCTATCTATTTGCTCGCGAATATGCATATTATTAGTTCACAGGTGAACTCGCTGCTATTAAGATCAGTGCCAAATAAACACGTCGAAACCTGTTCGTGTGCACAAAGATAAACGCGCTGCTCCGTAAATACAATCCTTCTTCGCGGCTAGTGCTCTTATACTGACCGCGTTTTTAAACTGTGATCAAGTAAGTATGTATCTAAGTGGACTGGCTCCGCTACCTCCATCTTCCACCTCCATCGCTACGTCCGCTATCTTTTTTTTGCGCTACCTCCACCGTTCTGAATCTAGAAGGCGCATGCATATTTATTAAACGGCAGAAGGTACGTCAATAGGAACATGGCTTCTTTCGCAGCCAGAAAAACCGGGAAAGTTAAAGAGCTTCCTAGGGCGCGACTAGCTAGAACCATGCCAAAACTTTTGGGACCGAGTCCGTGCTTACTGGTTCATTTAACTCCGTTGTAGAATTTGAATCTTTTTTGGCACGAAAGGTTTCGGCATAAAACAAAATTATTTTGACATGAAAGTTCCTTGGCAGAAAAGGTATTGGCACAAAAGGCAGCTGGCACAAATATGCTTTTTATTAGCTTAAAATTCGTTGACACATAATCTGAACAAGTAGAATTTTATTCGCATGGGTATGGCAGACATCCTACCGTCTTCGTTATTGTCATTAAAAAGTGAACCAAAGCGAAAGATGATGATGAGAATGGCTCGCAGCATTTGTCTGGAAGAAGAAAACCTGTCGCCTAGACGATCTGCGTTCAAGCCGAGTGGTTGAACTAGGTTCTCGCGACCCGGTCCTAGCACCGGGGACTGCCTCACCTTAGCAAAGTATGCTCGTGCGATACGGTTTATTGCGCGCTAGGTATGGAGCGTGCGACCCTCACGGGTTCATCTCAAGACAATGAAGTACAAATGACACTTCGGAACGGTTGCCGGTTCTCTACAGCTAATTACGCTTGTTGTCGTCGCAATCAGAGCGGGAAAACACGGCTGAGAAAGGATCGTCTGAGGAGGCTTATTACAGACCAAAGAGCACTCAGCGTGATGGTTAGACCGGACACCGCACTGGGGTATCCTTCAGACCAGTTATATGCAATTCATCGCAATTGCGACAAAACCGAATGATCCACTGAAGTACAGGCAACAAGTTGCGATGGCGCTGTGCTCAAAAAGGAATACCGACACGGTATCTTCTTCGGCGAACTGTGCTGGTTCCTCT
>JNEY01000138.1:328512-341997 GCA_020875895.1 Aphelenchus avenae | reverse complement strand
ACCGCTGAAGCTCGACGAAAGAGCAAGACGACTCAGATCTCAACTCAAAGTGTGAAACACAACGTCTCAAACTTCAACAAGATCTTGAAACGAGGGCACTAGAACTCTGAAGCTTGAATCAACACGACTCATTTCTAAATAGTGCTTGAATCACGACGTCTCAGACTTCAACAAGAGCTTGAACGAAGTGACTCCGACTTTAACTCAGCGAATGAAGCATGTCGTCTCAGATCTTAACTCAATGCCTGAAGCACGAGGTCTAAAAGCTTAACTCAAAGCTTGAAGCACGACGTCTCAGACTTCAACAAGAGCTTGAAACAAGGGCACTAGAACTCAGAGCTTGATCAGATCCTAAAATGATAAAACTCAGAGCTTGAAGGTTGACAACTCGGCACATAACTCGAACTTATTCAAGCAACACGACTCAGACCTAAATTCAGAGCAGTGAGAAGGCTCAGACGATTGTTGTCATGACGTGTATCTTACACATAAACAGGCCGCCGAAGGCGGCCCCTCCTTCTAGTGACCTCTTAAAGTGGCGTGCTATACTACCTGTGAGCCACAAAAAGGCCGTTACAAGAAATCCAAAATTCTCACGAAGATGTCATAACTCATTCGAGAGTTCGAGAGCATCCAAACATTATGTTTAACGCTAATAAGAGTCCACAAACAAATGCATTTAATCTCTCAAAATACGACCCAAAACAATGATCAACCAAAAAGAAAGAGATAAACTATATAAGTGGAGCGTCAGCAGGCGCACACTTGGTCCACTAGTGATTCTGCCTGCCGATCACGAATCCATCGATAACGGGCCAGAGACGAGCAATCATGCGGTCGGCCTTGTTTCCGCGCTCCTTCGCAGCCGCAGCATCCGCCTGAATCTCCTTGGCTTCCACGACCGCGGCGTTGATAAGCGCGTCCTTCTTCTGAACGTCGACGCGAAGCTTGTTTCGCTGGAGCTTGATGCGTCCCAGCTGCTGCCCGACGTTCCAGAGCTTCAGTTTCATCGAGGACCTCTCATTCCGGAGATGCTCGGCTTCGATGAGCGAGACAGCATTGTTGCGTTCGGCTACGGCTAGTCGATCACGCAGGTCGGCATTATCGGATTTCACCATTTCTAGCTCGTTGATCTTCTGAAGCAGCAGCCAGCGGTAGACCGACTCAGCGGCAAGTAGCTCACGGACGGGCGGCGCATTCCCAGCTAAAAACGTATTCATTCATTACCAGTGATCAGATTATGATCAGAACTAGAGAACCGCGAGTGGTTTTTTTAAGAAAAAACACGCTCTTAGCGGCGTTGGCATTTCCTTCCACAGGGGCCATGAAGAAAACCTAGCAGAACTAGAAAGAAGACCCCCTGCGGATAAAGAAGGACTATAATTTTGCTTCCTCTAAAACCTCTTGGGAAGCGTTTTTCGAGGGAGGGGAGTTATTTCAAATGGCCTTCAGAGGCAGGTATCCGAAATATTGAAACTTCGCACATGCAAATGAGAGAAGCCGAAAAAGCTGCGTACCTTGCGCCGCTTCAGATGCGTCCAAGAGTGCGGACGGGACGTTGCCGGACAAGGTCGACATGCTTGCAGCAAGTTGCAATAAGTTTGCTGCCGGACGGAACACCGAGATGATCTTACAGAAGCTTGTACGGCCTTTATACGCCTAACGCTGGACCGGCATTTGCGTCACTTCGAGGAAAAGGTGTTCACCGGTCAGGCCGTTGCACGGTTTCCGGACAACCGATAAACGTTTACCAAGGGCGCTGGACACATGTTGCTGCCGCGAAATTGATCTCTCATTGAAGTCTGGGGTCTCTCGGGAGGCAAAACAGCGTCATCGAATTTTGCTGAAGAACAACTAGCGGTCAACGTAACTTAGTCGGTCGAGGATAAAATCGCCAACGATATGCGCAGTAACCATTTATCTGTAAATCTTATGGAACCGAGAACATCTACACGTCGACGAAAGTAAACAGCCGGCTTCGTTGCTCATCGTCGGCCAAGTTAAGCATCACCATTCAGTCAAGGTTAATTGTACCTATGACGAACGAACGGAAACACTGCCTATACTAACCGTTCCTCTTAGATGAGACACCATCTGTTTGTACGTAATTGATAGAATGGACAATCACCGCTGTTTACTTGATTTAAGCGAATATTTTTCCATCTTAGGTCATGAAGTTCCCTATAATTATTAGGCGTCGTTGTTAACTTTAATAAAGTACGCTTGAAAGTGAACAGCAAGAGGCAACAACTTTAATAATGTGCGCTGAGAAAGCTGAATCTGATGGATGACGTTGTTGGTCGCCATCCGGCTGTCCATCTTCCGAGGCGCGTAGATGGCCCTGCATTCTGTAGCACCGTAATCGACCCGCGCATCCTGGCTTCGATTCACGTTATGCGCGAAATCGGTTTACATCTGAGGCCCTGACGAAGAAAGCATGTCGTGAATTGCGAGCCGCCGGCAGCTGATTGTCCTCGACCGCGATGAGGATGTGGATCATTGTTGCAATGGCGGCAAAGAATTTGTCAACGCTAGCAATGTGGTGGAATAGTGAATGAGGTCGTCCAACTGCTGGTGACACCGATGTCTTGACTACATTCGAGTTCTTAGGGCTTTTATAGAACTCGAACGGCTACAAGCTTTTGCTGAGCACCGCCCAGTGGCACTTTGTGAATGACCACCTGCTCAGTGGGTACGTAACATTGACACGAAACTGCCTACGTCCTGCTAAAGTTAGCACTTACGTAAATTCAAACTTTACGAATCAAAATCAACCGGCGATAACATGATTCTCCATGTAGCCCATAATTCGCTTAAACTCGCTTTATGTGGCGCTTATTCAATGCCTGCCTAATTGCGGCAGCATAGCCTATGAAATGCGTTCCAGGAGTCCATGCTTACGTAAACTGGACTGCAAACAAAACTGAGCACATGGAGGTAAAGCTGGAGCGTCTACCGTAGAGATCGGGACCCGTACCGTATTACGATGCCGTACCCGTACCCGTACCCGTATAATACGGGTACGGGTACGGTACGGGGGGTGTCCAATACGGTACGGGTACGGTACGGCTGTGTTTTTAGCTATTATACGGCCCGTACCCATACCCGTATACACTAGTGCGGGCCGTATAATACGGTACGGGTATCCAGTACGGCGGGTGTCCAGTACGATACGGGTACGGTACGGGGGGTGGTCCAGTACGGTACGGCTACGGTACGGGGGTCAACCCCGATTTCTAGCCTACCTTACGTCTAACTTGCAAACGTACCGTCATGTGGATCTCACGTACGTCAGAAATGATTAATCAAACCTTCTGCATTCTCCGTATTGCTACTGGTCTTCACAAGACTATGTTCCCGGAGAACTAAAATAAAACTTAACTTGCTCAGGAACGTTGCCAAGGTTGGAGTCTAAAAAGGTACCACTGTTTCGCGGGTTGTTTGTCACGCAGACGTCCACTGTACCGAATGGACACCAAATCATGTTGACATTCCTTGGGCGAGTCGAACGGAGGTTTACTCACGGCCGGAACTAGGCACCAAGCAGTGTCGGAGCGTAGTGTGCTTAACAAGGTTTCCTCGAGCGCTATTTTTGTAGAGCTGCGGGAAAGGAGACAAACAACAACCTTAGAGCTGTTATGGACAGGACAATTTTGAGCTACTAACCAAGCTAAAATAGCCGCGCAATCATGCTTGAGCTTGCGAATTTAACGTCTACTAGCTAAGTTAAAATAGACGCGCGCATGCTTGAGCTTGCTAAATAACGGCTTCTCTGCTTTTACCTCGAAACAAGTCCGATCCACCAGCAGCATTTCGTTTTAGCGGAACTGGGTTGTCTAGGGCTTAATGGAAGGCATTGAAGGTGTCTGTCATCTTAGAACATGGACCTACAAGGAACATATTCAGCAGCATGACGGAACCGGAATTCGGCCAAACGTCTCAGCCTTAGTTAAGCAGTCTCTGCATATCTGCCGACATATCTGAGCATGTGATGTTTGTCGAAAGAGTCGGTCTTAGAAGGTATACCTTCTCGGTATTCACAGTTTTCTGTCTTGAATAGCCGACCTGAAGGATGTAAACGAGCAGTTCATGATGACATTTGCGTCCGGGTCAACTTCATTAAGCGAGACCATAAGCCGCGTTAGCACATGTCTGCGGTCTTATAGTGCGCGTCGCGTTTATGTGACAAAATCCGGATTAACTACAACGACAGCAACCTCGAAAACCTTTAGATCCATTAGCTGCGACATTTACTTCATTTTTTTCAAACTTTTGACATTCGATAGGCGAGTGCCAGAGGATTTTAAGCAGATTACCGTCTGGTCCAAAATATTGTCCACTTAACAACATGGGTCCAAAGACTGGCAGGCACAAGTTACATCAAGGCTTCAATATTGGTCGGCGTCCAGAATACCGACTTTTATGCCGCGATCCCTTCGGATGCCGGGTTCACGCTGATTGGGGAGCCATGCGGTTTCGAATGGCTCATCAAAATCTAAATCATGCATCCGTTCCGAAAGAGCACACAGCGGAATTTGTCCTCATTGAGCATGAAGGGTATTTTTCCTAAGCCAGAGATAGCCTTTGAAAACTCCGCTTCCGAGCGGAACTTCCGTGTGGTTTGTTGGAACATGCACTGCTTTTTTAATCTTGGCCGTAAGCTGACGTGCGGAAGCCCTTTGTGAAACCGTCGGCAAAGTACGACACGGCGAAGGGCAGCACTTGCTAAAAACGGTTTGTAGTTGAGTCACTGCCACGCCGTGACCAAGTACTTACCGTCTTTGCAGCCACCTGCCGCGATGTCTCGCGACCGATAAAGTGCATGCTATATTTGGAAAGCCGGAAAAAGCCTGTGAAACTCATTATCCTTGAGACCTCAAGACGCAAAAGTACGGTTGACTTTACGTTTGTCTGCCTCCGGTCGATAATCTGTACAAGGAAGGGCAAGAGGTATAATGCCACGTTTGATAACGTACACGGCACAAGGGATTCAGATGGAATTTGCCGAAAGGGGACGCAGACCCGCCTGAGGAGCATCCCCCCAGGGGAGACGATCTGAGACCCCTGACACGGCCATTAACTCACATTCTGAAGAGTCCGTCTAGGATATGCTTTTGTATATCTCGTGCAGTTTGAGCCTAACGTTTTTTTGCAACGGTCAACATTCAAACCGGTCTAGTTTTTAGCGTTTGACATTCAAGTTTCGTTCAACCGCTGGTTGAAATTTTCTAACAAAGCATGTGCGCCGACTGATTGTTCATTTCACCCCGGTCAGGACAATCACAGGCCCAAAACTTAGGCTAAGCCATAAACCTCGGTTTACAGGTTTTAATCAGCCTTATAAGCCGACAACCCTGGTAGAATAAAGATCTACAGTCGTTCGGTTTTTGACACTTTCCTAGTTTTTGACATACATTTCAGGCAACGGGTTCCATTTTTTTCCGGATTCCTCTACCAAGAACTGCTTCATTACTGGTACCGGGAATAGAAATGCGTCATCCTCATGTAATAATGCGTTTACTTCACTGCAAAGAAGTAACAATAAATTGAACGAAAATACATGGGTGGAGCTGCATAATCTGCTCTTGGCGGCGCTGTGACGTATTCGAAGACCACGTCGTCGATCACGAAGGCAAATTTCGTTGAGCGTTGGAGGCGCAGCACCGGTTCTACCCGTTCAGCATACACTGAGCATCGCCATCGTCGTTATCGCTTGCTTAACCGGCTAGTTGCAAGGCGCTGCTGGACATGGGCCTGACGAGCGTTGCGAGCCAACGGCATGTGCTGGTTGTCCTCGACGGCGATGAGGATGTGGATCATTGTCGATGCAAGAGAAGCGGAACAAATGAGTCAAGCTGATGAAGCAGTAGATTGACTACTGCTTGACGCAAAGAAGTTTGTTGGCTGAAGCTCGTATCACCGGCGCTTTTATACAGCCCGGACGGCCTAAGAGGCTTGGCGGTAAGCACCGCCCCGCCGGCACTTCCTGCAGGAACACCTGCTCTGAGGACACGTAGAGCCTACGTACCCGCGTGCTTGCACACGCACTGGAACGGCCCACGTAGTTCTAAACTTAGCACGGTACGCAAGCTAACAAATTGCGTTTAAAAACCAGCCAAGAAGTCAAACAGTTGCTTCTTGGAGGAAGCCTTATAGTTGATCAGGGCGTTGAAGCACGTAATGAAAATAAGATTTTAAGCTAATCTCCGAGACGAGCTAAGTGCATTAGCGCAGTGTCGTCAAATCCGTTCATTAAATCACGCGTCGCTTACGCACTTACAAGCAGCAATACAAAGCATGACAGGTGGATTAGTGCTGGAACGTCGCTCGAGACCGTGAATCATGGACGTAGGTAGAATCCTACACCATTTGAGTGCAGGCATAACTCGCAGGAAGTTGAACCGCGAAGTTTGGTGCTATCTTATTTTCTCTAATTAAGCCGCCCTCGCTGTTAGTCTTTCCCGTCTAACCCAAAACTCAGAGGTACCTGAGGGTATGTGGATCTCCAATCAAAGACCATATTTGCTTAAGTAACCATGAAGGAAGTACCTTAAGGCAGAAAGTGAGTCATGAGGAAAAGAAACGAAGGAGAGAAACAATCATTTAAAATTTTGAAATTTTGATTAGTTGGGTGCTCGTAATATTAAAACCCCTCTAGGTGGGGGTCATCATAGAAAATACGGTATGTTGTACCCGTTCAACCCTGCCCCATATTGTCGTTGCTTACCACTAAATGCGCTGGCTACGTTTCGTGCGTTAACTGCTTTTTGCCTAGCTGCGTAACATTGTTGACTTCTGTGTTCGTATCAGACACGACTTCGTTTCCGCTTAAACTTTGAGCCTATTGGGCAAGCAAGCGTCATGTTGACCGACCTGACGAACTTGAACGGAAGTTTGAAGACGTAGTGCACCATTTGAAAATACCCTGTAAGCGGCAAGGTACGAGCGCTGTGCCGTAACAAGGTTGTGTCCGGTTCTATTTCCGGTGAGGCGCGGAAAGCGTGGGATTGGACCGTGCAGGTCGAAGGCTGTAAAACGTCAATCCGTCTGCCTGCTCTAAGCGTAGGCAAACCATAAATTCTTCAAACTGGCTACGCTACGAACGACGGGTCATCGAAAAAATTTTGGTCCTTATGTCTCCTATGTACACGTCACATCAAAAAAGCTAAAAAGTATTTTGAACCGATGTAGCGAAAGCGCATTTACACGAAAACAGCCCTACGATACTAAGTACTCCTTTCGTACTGGTCGGAAGAAACAGAAAATAGCATTAATTCTTCCAGATAAATTTTACTTATTCGGACGTCTACGACATCTCCGCGGCGTTCAAGATCATTATGAAAGAACAAGAACTATTCTTCATGTACAACGTCGGTCTAAATTTCGAAATATCTTATCTGATGGAAAACGTGCTAGGCTACAACGGTATCAGTCTCTAGTCTTTCTGCTCGTTCCGAATGGCATTCGATGCGGCTATTTTCGCGCTCACGAGACAAATGTGCATTAGGAGCAAGAACAACAGATTAACCTATCTGTTACAGTTCCAAGGGCAACGTAAAGTTCCAAAATATTTGGGAAAAAACTCTTGAAAAGATCCTAGAGAACAGACCGGGTGCGCCCCTCATTTTCAGAGTAACTTCGCATGATACGTTTCGGTGAACTAGGTGGTGTGGACAACACCAATGCGTCACTGAGAGTATTCTGCCATGAAGAGCCTTCAAGTCTCAAAATTTACTCATACTGCTTCATAATCGGGTTTTTTATTGATGTGGACAAACAGTTCGACGACGCTGCGCTCTATCCACCGCCGCTGCCTTCTTGAGAAGGCACCGTCTGCGTAAGCACACCAAAGTGCAAAGCACATCCTAACGATATCAGCGGATATGCGACGTCGCTATCTGCTTTGAAGATACTCTTTGCTTAGTGACTTTTGGCGTCTAAAAATAGTCGCTTTGGCCTCCGTATCCGGCCGGCGCGTCGGAGAAACTTTTGAAAGTGCACGACTCTTTCAGAGACTGCCGTAGACACAAAGATCTTTCGTAGACGCTTGCGGAAGCCGCAGTAAAGTACACGCAGCAAATCGGTGACCTTACAAAAGGCGTTTGTACTTGAGTCGCCGACCCTTCCTTACTGCGCGTGTACTTTTTAGCGAGCAATTATCGGATGAAGAACTGTGTCAGGAAGGATGAAAGACGATTGTAGCGTCTAACTCCTCGAGCTCGACACGCAAAAGTCGCTGACTACGGGTTACGTAGCTACCTTGCCGGCAAGTACTACGAAAACGAACAAAGCGATGCAGCTAATACCGTGGCATCGTCATGGTCTTGGTCCCAGTGCCGCTAGATATCATGCGCCAATAATGCTTCAAATCCCCGACTTTTTGTTTGCTTTCAAAGATAAACGCTGAAGGTAAGATAACCAACTTTACGCAAAAACGAACAGGCACCGGTGACCAAATACAAGATGGCCAGTCATCAACATTCCTGGAAGCGCCTCTTATAAATGCCACACAAACAATCGCTATAGCCTACGTGTTTGTTTAGGTCACTTAGGCATTCGCGCCGGATTATAGCTCACAATAAATACCTGTTTTATTCTGCGAGACTTAATCCGGATAAACCGGGGCATACCCGGAATCTCACGTGAATTGTGCTTCAAGCAAAAGGCTAGTTCTGAGTGTCCGAATTGCAAGCCGGAAAGTCGTGCCAGCCAGCGTTAAAGGTCTCCATGACTTAACGAGAAAATGACGGGATGCGCAAATTTTCGGAGTCGGTATGGTTTAGTCAGTAACACTCGGAACATCCATTAATGTGCCCCATGTCTCCTTTTGGAACGTGAATAATTTTCGCTGCTAAGTTACCGTTACAAAAAAAACAGCTTCCGTATTTTTTTCGATTAGAGTCCCACCTTGAATAGAGCCTCCTCTCCCTCCCCTTGCGGAAAGTACAGCCCCACCCTTAAATAGAGCCCCACCGCGAAATGAGGCCCATCGACACTATGTGATCCTAAGACGTAAGACGTAGCTTTAACGGAGGAAACTACCTTCCAAACAATGAATATAGCCACATGCGTTATCGTGCTCGTACACCACATCAAGCCGGTACCATCTTTGAAGACCTTTTTATTCCTTTTTTAACGAAAATGCCTGAATTTCGGTCAATTTTTGTTTATTGCCAGGTTATTTTTCCCAACGTTTGCACTTGCGAAAATTAGAGCCCCAGCCTTAAATAGAGCCCCACCTCGAATAGAGCCCCCTCGCACTGACCTTTACGAACAATAGAGCCCCTGGGGCTCTATTTGGAAAAATACGGTATGTTTCTTCTGCTGAGCGACCAGAGACCGGCGATTCAAAACAATAAGTTAGTGATGCCGTAGACATGTGCCATGAGATTTGTCATGCAACAGCATAATAGAGTAATTTCTCGTTATGCGTGAGGTTCGAGGGTAACAAAGACTTTCCTGTCACAGCTAGAATGATCGAGTCCTTGGGCTATTCACATTCGCAGGTAACCTATAAGGAGCACCTTTTTCGCTTGTCATGTGTCTTGATCCGGATAAAACGGGACATACCCGGACTCTTTCACGGAATATGCTGCACGCAATATACTGCGTTTGAGTCATGAGCTGCACCCGGGAAAGTCGTGCCAGCCCGCGACAAAGGTTGCCATGCGTTAGCATGAAAGTCACGAGGCCACGATATCTAGCGACTGAATATCGCTTACTCACTAGCGTTATGGGATAATAGGCGAGCAGTGAAAGACTACGACCTCTTTTCACGATTTGTGACCAGTTAGTGCCGCTTAATGCTCGTGTAAATCACCAAAACTTGGGCACAAAGTCCTCGTGGCCAATTGAAAAAGCACTCCTTTTTGCAACGACGCTGTGCAGCACAGAGTGGACAAATGCTTTGGTGCAAAAAAGCGGTCTAATAGCTTGCAAGGGTAAGCACACAAGCTGAAAAAGCACTCGGATACTCAGAAAACGAGGCGATTACAGCGACGGTGGCGGCAATCCACGTGCTCTCGTGAACCGCGCAGACCATATGAGTTTGTAAGCAGGACCTTCCTAGAGGTGAGGATAAGGAACGCTTTTCGGCGACGGTGCACTGCACGAAGCCACCTGCCCTTCCATTCTTGCGCACTCAATCTGCGTAAGCATCCACGTTCCCGGAACGGCTGTGCAAGCCGTTGCATTTGCAGTTTGCTAGGGCAGGAAATTCCGCCTAATTTGCCTGGCAAGAGTTACGGAAAATATTTGTTCCCCTTGCTTTTGATGAAAGTACGCATATTCAGCTGCGTACAGTGTTTTGTTTCGTCTTTTCTTCTTGCGATCTCTGCTAGCTTTAGCAAGTTCGTGGGCAGTTCCACGCGCACTGCACAGGTACGCAGGCTGTACGTACCCTCAGGGGGAGGTGTTCCTGCAGGAAGTACCAAGAGGCGGCGCTTCCGCTTACGCCATTTTTAGGCAGTGGAAGCTGTATAAAGCCTAGAAAGTCAGTGGTGTTCAAAGCATTGAAGCTACTTCTGAATTCGTGGCTGAATCGCCTCTCAGAAACTTAGCCATGATCCACATTCTCATCGCTGTCGAGGACAACCAGATGCCGTCATCACAGTGTAGTCGCGAAGCATTCTTCCGACGTCGTTTAGCGACGAACAGACTGCGTCGATAAGCTGACTGTTCGAAGCTGGAAGCCTTGACTCTGGCCACATGGTGCTACTGTCGCCCGTAGTTAAACGCTCGTGCCTTCGTTCCGAACAGCCACGAAACTCAAGGCTACATCGTCCCGGTTCTCCAAGTCTGCACTTATCGTCAACATGGTCTTTGTTGTTACTGTTACTCTGTTAGTTTGTCCGTTTCTCATAAAAAAGACCTATTCAATGCTTCTTGCCTCGGAGCTGTGTAGCTGGGCTGAAACGGTTAGGATCTTTTTGGTAGCAGACGTCTCCTGTAGCAGGGACTGTACTTTATTTGTCGAGACACTATTCGGAGAGAAACATAAAATATTTTTGTGAATTTTCCACATATGATCATGGTAACGCCTAATGAGCGAGCTGTTTGAAAACCCTACGGAAATCATCCGGCCGAATTGTAGTTTGGATGGGTGGACGAAAGCGAAGAACTTCCTAAGTGAGTATCCTGCCTTCTGTATTCACAGGTTAGCATTAATCGTGGACAAAATTCTAGGCCTTCAAGGTCCGCAGTTTAGATTAGCATGCAAATGTTGCCTTTGGCCCGTTGCAGCGGGACAGGTGGCCAATTCCTTAACTTCTGCTCTTGTTGACATTCGACCGGCGTTTAGCACCTGTTCGCATCGTTTGTGGCACCGGAAACGACACTTGTCTAAGTAAGTTCAGCCTCATGTTTTGAGCTGAAACCCGTATCCCGGTGGAATGAACTAAACGTCACTGAGGATTGATGTAGATTGATCAACTCAATACGTCACACGATTTACCGTAAAAGTCCTAACATAAGCACGATCCTTAGCTTTTTCGTGGGGGTCAAAAAGTGTGATTATGTAAATCGAAGGCTCCGTCTAAGAAGTAACAAGGCGTATTAACTAGTCGGAAGCGCTGGTTTATCGTCGGCGACTTCGGTGTCGCTCACATGGCCGGTGTCGTCCTCGTCCGGAGCTGCGATTTCGAATCCCGTGGGGGCCTCTGTGAGCTCGTTCGTTTCTGCAGCTTAACCAGCTTCGGCCAGCTCGTACAGGGCGTTTGGTGTCCCGCTGCACTCTTTCTGGCAATGAGTGAGGTGATCATCTCCTTCGACAATAGCGCCGACCCCGCTCGCTTTGATTCAGTCTATCACTCGTTCCAGGCCTTGAGCACCCATTCAAGGTACAGCTCCGGTGGCGGCGGCTTCGAATCTCCGGATTCGGTGCCTTAAGCACGCTCTTGGAGTCCTCGCTGGTGTGAGCTTTGAAAGCATCCCAAACGAGAAGTCGTTTTGGCTTGCTGAAAAGCATTTTGTCTTATTAACGTATTTTCTCTAAAAAAACCCCGGAGGGTCTACTTCGCGGTCTAATAGATGGGGGGGGGGTTTATTAGAGAAAATACGGTACTAATAACATAAGCTCCTAACTCCTCCTTGGCTCCTAACATAAGGTGTGCTTATGTTAGAACGGTGCTTTAATCTGCAAGCTACCAAAAGTGTGCTTATCAAAGATCTGTGCTTATGTTAGGACCGTGCTTATGTTAGGTCTTTTACGGTATGACAGATGCAACGAGGGGAGACATGGAAGATCCTGTGCCCATATGACTTACCGAAAAAAGGTTTTTTTGCAGTTTCGATCAAATACTGGCGCATCAGCGAAGCGACTCCTCTGTGCGCTGTTTATATCGACTTTCGTCCACCACTAGTTGCGAGGCAATGACTGCCAGTCGAGAGCAGGTCATGTACTCAAAAAAGTCACACTCAAAAAATGTCTTTGAAACGTTGCGAGGAAGCGGAAACACGACGCGTCCGTCTCGAGGTTCGCTAATTTCCGTTGAAAGCTCGGCGTAGTCAGGCCGTAGCGGAAGCCAAGGCCAGCAGTTCACCGGTCACTTTGTACTTTAGGAAGCTGTTAAAAGCATTACGCCGATACATGAAATTAGCCTTAAGAGCAATGTCGTTAGTCACCTAAATATGGACGTCTCGGATGTCTACTCTGAGTAAGATCTCTAATTCACGCATCATCAGTACGATGAGGACTTGTCGCAAAGATCATGTCAAGCGATGGTTTTTATGTCGCCATAGTGACACGACAAAACAATTTGATTGGTCAGCAAGTTGTCACGGACCGGTTCAGCGGAAGTCCTAAATCCACTGGTTGAAAAATGTCGAAGTGCATGGAAAACGACAAGGAGAGCTCTCCTTGTCGATGTTGGACATCCAACGGATGGATGTCCATTTGTACAGGCAAGGAATTTCTCACAGTTATTTTAGTGACACATGACGCTTTTTAATTGAATTGATAATGTTATCAAACCTTACTAGACTGCAAACCGTAGAGCGCAAGATAACGTCACGTCTACGTCGCCTCCAGCATGTACTTTGATATACGCGTAGCATGTCTCTTTGACGGTCAGCGCCGGGTCGGCGTGCCGTTCATAGCAACCACACGTCAACAAACTTCCGGTTCGAATCGTAAATAAGCGCAATTCGATGCGGCATTGCCGTAAATATCTCGAAAACTTTAGAGTCATAAAGTCGTGCCAGCTGCGGTGGCGGAAATAACCTCGTAAGCTCATGATGTTGAAATGAAGAACTAAATTACCGTATTTTTTTTTGAATAGAGCCCCCCCCCTTGAAAAGAGCCCCCCCTCGAATAGAGCCCCCCCCCCCCGGAGAGACCTTATAGAAATTAGAGCCCCAGCCTTGAATAGAGCCCCACCCCCGAACCAAATTGGGTGCAAGGCAGCATCCAGTAGCTGTGTCGAGGGAGATCTGGCCGCTGTTTCGCCCCTTTTTGCCGGGACGACAATGTGATTGATACTGCCAAGG